>JAQGAS010000129.1:0-95059 GCA_034686365.1 Pachymerium ferrugineum | reverse complement strand
TTACCCGTCAAGGAAGCTAGGTTTTGGAGTCAATGAGCTAATTAAATTTACTAGCTCTTTACACTTGATTCTACATGAAGTGACATTTTGCTTTCCAAAGCTCACAGACGCAAGTAGTTCACGAATTAAATGTAAAAAGGTGAGTTATTTTTTGGGGCAGTTTAAGCTTGTTATTGTAAGAAAATACGATTTTAGTTACGTAGTTAACCCAACGTGTGGTAATGGTGGACCAAGACAATCATTTCCATTGAACAATTAACCTCCAAATTAGTTGTGTCGTTTGTCATGAATCATGAGAAGTTAATTGGGAATCATTATACAGCTATTCAAAAATGCGCACCTATAAAAATTAAAATGTCATTACAAATTTCTTGACATTTAAATCATATGGTGTTTAAATTGGAACAGATTTGGAGAAATTAATTTCGTGTTTGTACAATAATTTTTTTTACATCTTCAGTTTCTTATGACTCATTGTGACTAAGGAGGTCACTGATTCATTGCATGATACTAATCACACGTGAAACTGTCATGAGGAGATTGTTTACTTGCTTTCCCTCTAGAATCTGTAAATAGCAACTAGCCATGCAGAAAATGTTAGAATTATGAAATTATTTACAGGAAACCAAGTTTCGAAATAAACACTCGAGTTTGACATATACGCAGTTGGTTTCTTCGTATTTAATATTAGGGGGTGTAAAAAAAAATATAGTATTGGGGACGTGTGACGTCATAAATTTTCCATTCACGTTAATGTATTTATGACTAAATGTAAAAATGCTCCCTGCAGCGAAAAAACTTAAAATTAAAACGCTACACCTAACTTTTGTAGCTGTTTGCGTGAAATTACCTAATTTTAAATTGCTGTATGAGATAAATTTTAATTTAACGAAGTACTTGAAATAAAATGCGGTTCAATTTTAAGTTTTCTGAAGGTAGTAATCGTTAAATTAAATTGTTGTTTGAGTGGTTGCTTTTTTGAACCAATTTTAACAAATAACGGTTATGTGAGCAGAAAATGAATGCGTTCAGAAAATGTACTAACCTTTGAAACCGGTACGGCACCTTGACCCCTCGAGAAGACTAATTAATTAACGCCAATTAACCTGCCGTCTAGTGGCAAAACGTTAAATCTATTATCACGTGTATTGTTTTCTGTTTTGCATAATCACTCGAGCAGCTTTTTTTTTATTAAAATAAGATTTTTCTTTAAATTTTTTTTATGAAATAAAATAAATGACGAAGAAAAGTTGAGTATTTTGTGTAAGTTATTCCACTTCTTATTAAAAGTAAAGTGATTGAAACGAGAGGAGATTATTCATTACAATTTTTGTCTAGAATTGTTTATTTTTGAGGTTGTTGGGTTTTAAGATAATCTGGAATTTTATCACAGATACATTGACGTTCACCTCTTCTTCTTCTGACTGTATCAAAGGAATATGTTCTCTGAGGATTTTTTTAAGAGGGTGATACACTTTTCTAACTTTGCAAGCTAACAATTCGTAATCATGTCGTCTTTTTCTTTGATTATCCTGTGCTGGATCAAAGTCATCAGCTTTTTTGTACACGATTTATTGGTTGCGAGTAGAAACAGAATGAATTACCCACCTCCCACATTTTATTAATACATAAATACCGATGAAGATGACCTGAAACCAGAAAACGTGAGACACGAATCTCCTTTGAGTACGTCATCTAATAAATGAGATGTGTACACAAACAGAGGCAAAATAATTATAATACCCTTAGGAATAAAAATTAGTTGTTCAGTACGTATCTATTGTAGTGTTTCAATAAACTTGTAATGTAATTGTTCCGACGATCATAGCAATAACAGTCTTATAAAATTTTCTACAAACGTATTAATAATTTTTATACAGCAGCCCGTGCACCCTATGATTTATCATGTGAACGTTGATATTTCTATCAATGTGACTTCCAACACTGAATAAAACCCATTACCATATAACCAACCAAGATAGTTCAATAAAGACAATAACTCCTGTGATTAAAAGTTGATATGTAATTTTTTTTCACTGAATCCTTATCCTTACTCATGGCACAAATCCTTTTAACCTGCAGCCAACTTTCCATCTGATAAATGCCGACAACAAAATGCATTATGCCTATTAATGCCAACATAACAGGTAAAGCTAAGCTCTCAATACGTGCTATAGGTCCATAATGACAAAGTGTAGTGATTGATAACAAGCAGTTCCCGTGAATGCAATTATAAAAAGTAGTAAAAAGCAATTTAATGTGATAAGCAGTGAAGCTTGAATATACCTTCTCCAAGACAGTTTTTTGACAATGAATGCGTAATAAATGACTTTTAACAAGTTTCGTATAATAATAAAAATTACAATTCTCCATACTCATCCATAACAAAACTGAATTTTGGTGGTTGATATAATAATTTTCTTTTGGCATCATTTCTCTTATATTTTAAGGGAACCGCATCAAGACACGGTTTCTTTATAGGGCACAGATTCTTTCTTGGGACATCAGTCTTTTTTCCCGAACGGTCCTTCTCTTCTTTCCGGCATCTTTTTTTATCATTCAATTTTTTTGACTTCACTTTGGGGCCGGAAGCCTTCTTCTCTGTACTCGCAGGAAAAAACGGTTTAGTCTCCGAAGACCTATTGGACCTATTTAAATTTGTTAGATTAACAGATTTTAAAACTATTTGGAGATTTACTCGTCCGTTTTGAAGTAAATCAAAAAATATCCATTCGCCATCCCTTGAGGATTTCCGTACTTACAAGCTTTATTAAATGATGTTTGCACTAAACGTGCCAATGCAAAAATAATAAACTAATTTTTAAGGAAACAAAACAGGTATTCAAATAGCGCTTGCACTACTACAGAAAAAAAATTTACCAGGGTAATAGCAAGGGCCAAACAAATCCCATAGGAGAAATTGATTACCAACTTTGCAAATGAGTTAATCAAACGGCCACATCCGACCTTGAAAATTGTAATATCCTGACTGTATTGATAGTTTGCATGGCTTGCATCATTTTCAACAGATCTGTGAACGCATGGTCTCGGTGACCAAGGGTTGCAACAACTGAAGGGCACGTTTCTAAATTACATAGTCTTAAATATTAAATTTATACTTCCAACATATAAAGTAATTTCACCCATTGGAGTCTTCTTTGTAATATTTATCCTCCCACTCAAGCGTGATCCAATCTTTATATCCATCTCCCCCGCAACAAGAGTATTTTATTTGCAACAAATCAATTTCTGTTTTTATAGCAGAATCATATCTATAGTCTTCCATTGCAGATCTAAAACGATCTGACAAATTAATTTTGCTCCGGGCCAAATATGTAATAATTACAATACTAGAATTTTATATATTTTATAAATTAAAAAAAAAGTTTGTTCTAGAATTTTTACCTTAAAGTTAAGTATCCCAATCCCGTAGTGAAATGGAGACTTACAGTGAAAAAAGTCATTTTTTCTATATTTTTTTGAGTCTGGCAATCACCTGACATTACTTCCGACCAGGTTTTACACGCTACGAAAAACAGTGCAATCGTCGCTGCAGCTAATATACTTGCCGCAATCGGAATTATGGCGCTCACAAATCTAACGAAATGTGTGATTAGAAATGGAATGGGATTAAATTAAACGTATGCGTACGGGGGTATTATTTGTCCCGTTACGGGAAGGTAGATGCTGGCATACAATAAAAACCCAATTAAAATCAACGCGAGAATTAGAGCTAGCGCATTCAGCACAAGAATTGCGATACACAATTTTCGACGTTTAGAGTGGGACAAATTGGATGCCATTTACATTGGATATTAAAAATTCGAGCTTATAATACTAGTACCCAATAAAGAATTTGTCTCCACATTTCCTAAAGAATTACATCTGAAAATAGCCAAGGCACAAGTGCAATGACCTACATACAGCTGATGATTTTTTTTTTCTAGATTGTTCTTAAGACAATCGTTTACATTTGATATCTTTCAGAATGGCAATATTAAAAGCATTCGTTACGTTTACAAAGGCAAAACTGTAACAAAACTTTATCGGTTTAAAAATTAAAACTGTCGAATTTATTAAATATGTTCCAACCACAGCACAATCAATCCTTCCACACCCCTTTTGTGTTCCTTTAGGCATATGCAATAAAACAATCGATACCTCACAAGGCCTTCGAGTCAGCATTATTGATTTTCCCAGAAAAGACTAAAGGGCGTGTATTTTTAACCAATGAAAGCGTTACCTTATCGTACAATGCGGTCTCGTAGGAAGTCAAAAACCGGAAACACATTGAAGCTAGAGGCTTGTAGAAAGTGCTGGAACTTTCTGGAACAGAGGGTGAATGCACACGCACACGAGGCTATATAAAGGGGTAGCGCATGCAAGGTCGCCATTTCTGTTACCAGAGCCTAAGCGAGAGAACCGTTGTAGAACGTCTGGAAATTTTCACTTCGATCGTCTTTGTTCTAGAAACTTTTAATAGTAAGATTTGGTTTTTAAAAATCTAAATATGCCTTAATTTATTAACTGGAAATCTATATATTTTCTTTAATCTTAAAGAGCGCGAAAACCACGTTGTTTCCGTTCGAATTTTTTTGCTAAAACATTGCTGGTTTTAATTTCAGATGCCCGAAGAAACAATGACTGTGGACGAAGGAGATGTTGAGACCTTCGCCTTTCAAGCTGAAATTGCTCAGTTGATGAGTTTGATTATCAACACATTCTACTCTAACAAAGAAATCTTCCTCCGAGAATTGATCTCCAATTCTTCTGACGTAAGTAGACAAAAGAAAATTCGAATCGAAGGTTCTAGTAACTTACCCTAACATATAATATTAGGCTTTGGACAAAATTCGATATGAAAGCCTTACTGATCCAACCAAATTGGAATCCGGGAAAGAATTGTACATTAAAATCATTCCAAACAAGAACGACCGCACCCTTACCATCATCGATACTGGTATCGGCATGACCAAAGCAGATTTGGTTAACAACCTGGGTACAATTGCGAAATCTGGAACGAAAGCATTCATGGAAGCTTTGCAGGTAAATTTCCGAAAATAGGACTAGTTTTAAAAATAAAATAAAATTTAAAATAATTTTTGTAGGCCGGAGCTGACATTTCTATGATTGGTCAATTTGGTGTGGGTTTCTATTCTGCGTATTTGGTAGCCGATAAAGTTCTAGTCCATTCCAAGCATAATGATGATGAGCAATATTTGTGGGAGTCGTCCGCTGGTGGGTCATTCACCGTTCGCGTTGATCCTGGTGAGCCATTGGGTCGCGGAACCAAAATCGTACTTCACTTGAAGGAAGACCAAACTGAGTATTTGGAAGAACGAAGAGTCAAAGAAGTCGTTAAGAAGCACAGTCAATTTATCGGCTATCCGATTAAATTGTTGGTCGAGAAAGAGCGTGACAAGGAAGTTAGCGATGAAGAGGAAGAAGAAGAGAAAAAGGAAGAAACTGAAGAAGCCAAAGATGAAGACAAACCAAAGATCGAAGATGTAGGCGAAGAAGATGAAGAGGACAAAGATAAAGATAAGAAAAAGAAAAAGAAAATCAAGGAAAAATACACAGAAGATGAGGAATTGAACAAAACGAAACCTATCTGGACCAGAAATCCTGATGATATTTCTCAAGAGGAATACGGCGAATTCTACAAGTCACTAACTAATGATTGGGAAGATCATTTGGCTGTGAAACACTTTTCCGTTGAAGGTCAACTCGAATTTCGTGCTCTTCTCTTCGTTCCAAAGAGAGCGCCTTTTGATCTGTTCGAAAATAGAAAGAAGAAGAACAACATTAAATTGTACGTCCGACGTGTATTCATTATGGATAACTGTGAAGAACTCATCCCTGAATACTTGAGTAAGATAATTTATTTTCTAATTGAGTTTCAATTATATTAATGTATTATTTTCTTACGCAGACTTCATCAAGGGTGTTGTGGATTCCGAAGATCTTCCACTTAACATTTCTCGAGAAATGTTGCAGCAAAGCAAGATTCTCAAAGTCATTCGCAAGAACTTGGTCAAGAAATGCGTCGAGCTGTTTGACGAAGTTGGGGAAGACAAGGAGAACTACAAGAAGTTTTATGAACAATTCAGCAAAAATATCAAGCTTGGTATACATGAAGATCATCAAAATAGAAAGAAACTCGCCGAATTTTTGCGCTACCACACCTCTTCCTCTGGAGATGAGATGTGCTCGCTTAAGGACTACGTGTCCCGAATGAAGGAGAATCAAAAACACATTTACTACATTACCGGTGAGAACAAGGATCAAGTATCCAACTCTGCTTTTGTCGAATTGGTCAAGAAACGAGGCTTTGAAGTTATCTACATGATTGAGCCTATTGATGAGTACTGCGTGCAACAGTTAAAAGAGTATGACGGCAAGACCCTGGTATCTGTAACAAAGGAAGGATTGGAATTGCCAGAAGATGAAGAAGAGAAGAAGAAGCGTGAAGAAGACAAAACTAAGTATGAAAACCTTTGCAAGGTCATGAAGGATATCCTGGATAAGAAAGTTGAAAAGGTACGATTAAAAATGTCTAAAAATGTAAAACTTAATTAACAGTTTATATTTTATTAGGTGGTTATTTCTAACCGATTGGTATCGTCACCGTGCTGCATTGTTACTAGCCAATATGGCTGGACTGCCAATATGGAACGCATAATGAAGGCCCAAGCGTTGCGAGATACGAGCACGATGGGTTACATGGCAGCTAAGAAACACTTAGAAATTAATCCAGACCATCCGATTGTCGAGACCCTTCGCCAAAAAGCTGAAACTGACAAAAATGACAAATCTGTAAAAGATTTAGTTATGTTGTTGTATGAGACGTCTCTTTTGGCATCTGGCTTCACTCTCGAAGATCCTCAAACTCACGCTAGCCGAATTCACCGGTAAAATTTTTAACTAAAAATTAAATATCAAGATTTTTAACCTACTTTTACTTCTATTTCAGAATGATCAAATTGGGTTTGGGCATTGACGAAGACGATATTGACATGGTTCAAGAGGCCAAAATTGAAGACATGCCACCATTGGAAGGAGATGCTGAAGATGCTTCTAGAATGGAAGAAGTTGATTAAATTGCCAATTAGTACTAAGTTTTTCAATGTTAACAACTTTTTTGTGTATATATTAGGCTGTTCTTTTCTATAATAAAAGTTTCAATTAAAAAGCACTGTTTATCTTGTTACTTACAAAACAGTCTTTGATTTTTATTCAAGCAATTATATATAAACAATAACAATACAGGAAATTCTGACTGATCAAAGCACAACCTAACTTGTGGAATCAATGGTCAACACTACTGAAAAAGGCAAAGAGGAGCTCGTCCTTGGTGAAAGTTATCGTGTAAATTAACCTGTTCTCATCAACATTTCCATCAAAATATCTACGTTCGGCAGTTTTTCATTTGAATTGTTTACATCAATTCATGATTGAATGAATAAATAAATTGGCATGCATACGAGTGTTGTTTCAGCCCCTCGTGAGATTAAAAAAAAATCAAACCGTACAACTATTCACCGTTATTTCTTGGCACAAAATTGCATTCACAATTGTTCAGGAATACTTTAGAATACTGATTATTCATATATGGCCACCATTTGCACTGTACACATGAATGGGTGAATAAAATATTCAGCTGAACCTAGTTCAACTCCCTCTATATAATTATTTTAATCGACAAATCTGAAATGTCGAATAAAATAAGAGCCACGACCCATTCAAGACCTTTGATCATTCTCTTTAGCATAACTACAAAGGCATTTCAATGGCAATTTATTACATACACGTATGCCCACAAATGTATAATTAAAAATTTTTAAATAAATTAAAATCAAGCCAGTATAAAACCTATAGTCAAAAGTCAGATCAACTGAAGGCTCCAAAAATGAAATGCCTAAAATGTAAAGATTAACATTTTACTGATAAACCCATACCGCCATAAAAAGGTCAGGGGAAAAATGTGCTATTTCTCGTCTAAATATCTGAGCAATTTCATTACTAATAAACAGGACGATTTTCATTATAATTATCTCCTGAGGAAATATGGAAAAGTGAAGACTAGGTTTTAAAATTGGTTCTTTGGAACCACAATAATTTACTCCTAGAGCATACTGTCGTACATCACTCAATGGTGTTTTTAAAACAAAAACATCTACAGCCTATTCATTCAAAAAAGCGAGAAAAAAATTCATTAATATAACCAAAGTCCAAGTATGAAAAAAAAAACTTGAAGGAAAAATAACTGGTCAGCACATTGGTTTAAACTGGTTAAAAATTGTACATTTTGTATAAAGTAATGACTAGTTAACAATATCCCTACATCCGAGGGGAAAAAATTCATTGATTTTTCAACCAAGACAATAATGCACCGCAAATTTTACGGCACCTTTGTGAATAAATGCAACGTAATGACAATAATAAATTTCTCTGTCACAGCAGTTGCTCATTTCTAGTATTGCACAATTTAAAGCATTAAGAAACAGTAATCTGTATAACAATAATTAATAAATTGATTTTAACATTACCGCCTATAAATTCGTTAATCCAGTAACAATTTTTTTTATTTAAATACTTTAGATTTTTTTTTAGAAACGTTTACACCAAACCAAACTTACGGAAAAATATTCAAATTCAAAATTAAATAAACGATAGACGGGGCTGACAACACTGCATTTGCAAAAACAAAAAGAAACCAAAAAATATATACTAAAGAAAATTCCAGCGAAACTTATTACCCAATTATATTTCAACTTTCAGTAACAACTGCTAGCAGCTGTTTGCGAAAACAAAATTCAATGACATAAATTAATTAAAAAAGAAAAAAAAAACAGAAGGAAAGGATAACTCTATTCTGTACTTTTCGGACGTCTTGGGAAACCGAAGAAATATTTTGTGAGCATTCAGGGAACCATTTTTAAATTTAAAAGGCCAGCTTTCATCTTTTGATATGCTGTTTAATATCCTGTCTAATTCAATTAGACCACTGTGCCTCCAGTTGTATGGTTGACCAATTTGTTAGGGCTGTTAGTTGCTTGCTGTGTGAGACCCTGTAAATTACATTCAGTTAATATTCCACAAATCTAGGTCTACTTCACAGAATATTAAACAATACCAAACTGGGAATGCGATAGAAGTTCTTTCAAAAACTTCCTTAATTTAAAATAATAAAAACCTGACTAATACAAATGATTTTATTTTCATGCTTTCTAAAATAGCAGTTCTGATAAGATACTTTTATAATATAATTATTTTATATAGTCTTAAAATCAGAACAGCTATACAGAAAGAATGAAATTCAATTTTTTTACCCGGTTTTCCAATAACAAAAATCCTACAAGGAAATTGTGATTAACTTCCTACCACTTTTCCAGGCCTTGCCCACGTAGCAATGAGGCCCTCTTGACATGCAGTTACTATACAGTCTTCCCTAAACACTAAAGCAGTCAATCGTTCATGAGTTATTTTTTTACAGACCAATGGTTCAAGCATTGGCACATCGTCCAATCGAGGGCATGAAGGCGTACCTATAAGTTTGACAGGATCGTCTTTGCTACCAGATTTGAGCACAGTGTTCTTTTCCGAATTTCTCGATGTTAGGCTAAAATTTCGTTTATGTTCTTTATCATATTTCTCTTTCTTTTCACCCACTAAGGTCAACGTTGCAAATTTATGTGTAATACTACTCGAACTGTTTACATTGCCATCAGCAACGGAATCTTTCGCTACACAATTTGCTTGCGAATTTGCGGTTTGGTTATTACATTTGTTCGTTTGGCTGCTGGATTGCGACGTAAACACAACGCTAGTTCGTGTCCTTCCCATTGGTTGTTTCAAAACATCTTCGGTTAAATCCCATAAACATAATTGAGTGTCCTGACCTACCGAACCAAACCTGTACGACGTTATATTAACTGTTCTACTTTCCGAGGAATTTCTATTCGACGTAGGACGGGACGCCGATGAGTTTGACAAATGCGATGCATGTTTGCTGTTGTCCGAACTATCGTGGAACTGTGTGTGATTGCTTGGCATATGTTGAATAGTAAGTTCCTCATCACTTCCGCTGAAATCGAAAGAATCTATATCATTACACCATGAGTTGTAAGGATCAAACGCCACGACACTTATCCAAGATTTATGTCCGTGTCCTCTCGCTACAATCCTTTTTTCGTTGAAAGACCACACAGTCACTAAATCATCCTCACCTCCTGCAACTACATATTTGCCATCCGGACTCCAGCTAACACACAACAAGCCGCCAAAATAACTGCGAGCCATACCTAATAAGTCCATTGTGTCGTAATTAAATACCCTAAGAAATCCGTCTTGACTGACAGTTGCCAAATATTTTGAACAAGGTGAAAACGCGAATTCATTAAGGGCACCTTCGCCGATGACCCACCTATATAATGGATTTCGTGTGCTCTTTGTTTTGCATGTGTAGACGGCAAAACCTTCGCCTTGTTTGAATATTTGGTAATGCGGCGGAGTTGTACCGCAAGGAAGCTCTTCGTTATATACATACATCTGCCCACTCACGTGGGAGACGAGAAACTGGTTGGGTGAACCAGGCAGCCATTTTAGGCATGTTACTTTCGTTTTGTCGATTAACCGCTAAAATTCAAATTTCAATATTAGAATTGTTATAGATTTATTTTATTTTTAATTACCTCTTCGTTATACAATTTACTTAATTCTTTCCGTATCGGATCGATTAATTGAATCTGTCCAGCAGAAAATCCTACAAGAAGTGACACACATTCAGTCGTCACTGTAACTTTATTAAAATCGTGGCACGTTGGATGCGTTCCTTTGTAAACTCGTTTGTCTATTGGTTTAGTTAAATCTGCTGCCTGTGAAAGAGACAAAAATAAACAGTTAAGTAATACTTGTCATAAGGAATGACAACAAATAATTTTTATTACGTGCGTTTATGACAGTTTGACTAATTAAAACTACAAATTTTTTACGCGGCTGTTAAATTTTATAGACTTTCGTCTACTCTACTTTAATTTTAACATTTATATTCATACGTTTCAAGTTCCCAATTAACTCAATTGCTGGATAGTTAATTGAGTTACCCAAGTGAGCTTGTTATCAAACACAACACGTTTTCACACATCATCATGCGCGTAAAACATTCGTTTAAATTCAATTGCTGCAGTTTTTAAACCAGTAAATGTTTGTGAAAAAATTCACTTGAAACATGTTCTCACGGAAGTTACTCTATGTACCTTTAACTGCCCTCCCTACTTCACGAAAAAATTATTATGTAAGATCATATGGTGTTTTTATGGGTGCTTTACCCCTGAAGTTAATAATGTTCATGAAAACTCACCTTTCTAACCCCTTTGTACATGTAAAAGTAGAGTTCTCGGCCTACATTAAAACATATCCTATCTCCATTTCCTGACTGGTCTGGTATCGTTACAAAGGATACTTTGACAGGAGTAGCGGCTTGGGTGTTAAGCCCGATCCTGTTAGGTCGAGAATACTCGGACAAAGTCATTAGTTTATACGTTCCTTCTCGTATCTGAAAATGCGTTTTCAGTTCGTCTTTACCTCCTCCCTCATATTGCACCGCCATTTTACTCGGAGAGCACAGTCGGCGCTAGTTCCCGGATGTGATTTTTCTATTTGGCCAGCCTGCTGGGAATGAACCCTTTAAACAAAATGGCAGACAGCAGTAAGCAGCGTGGTCTAGGAAAACGTGCGACAAATAAACGAAAAAGGAAAATAAACGATAATGAATCGATCAGTGAGAAAAAAATCCATGGGGAATCGGAGAAGATTGAAATGGAAAATGATGGTAGCGAAGAGGAACTGGAGGTATGTTAAATCGATTATTTTTGTAAATTCAGATTTGATTAAAAACTTCGTATTATTTTTTTAAAGGATGATATTGATGCCGAAGATCCTTTCAAGCATTTTATTGATGTAATAGATGAAGATTTGGCGAGGGATTTGAGTGATCGGAAGAAATGGGCCACACAACCGGAAGAAACGATTCCACAAATCGGAAAAGTTGTCGGACATGGGTGTAACCGAAAAATCCAAATAAATTCAGATGATGCCGAAAAAATGTTCGTAAAACAACAGCTTCTAGATAATTTAAAAGCGGCCAATATGAAGCGTGGAAGCGATCAACTGATGTCGGAATTTCAAAAGCGCTTTTACTCTGTAATAAACAAATATAATGACATTTACTATCCCGAACGAACCCATCTCAATGGAGAAGAATTACGTCTCTGTTATTGTTTGCACGCTTTAAACCATATATCAAAAACTAGAACTAAAATAATTCACCACAACATGAAATTGAGACGCAAAGATGAAGTTCCTGACGAATATAGGGACCAAGGATTGACAAGACCTAAAGTTTTGATAATGGTTCCATTCAAAGAATCAGCTTTAAAGATTGTCAAAATATTCGTCGATTTAATGACATCACTTAAAAAGGGAAATGTAATGAATAAAAAAAGATTTCAAGATGAATTTAGTATTGAAGACCCACCTAAACAACGAGCTAGAAAACGACCCGATGACTACGAAGCGACAATGGTTGGGAATCTCGACGACATGTTTCGAGTTGGTGTAGCAGTAACGAAGAAAAGCTTAAAATTGTACGCTGACTTCTATTCAGCTGACATTATAATTGCGTCTCCGCTGGGATTGAGGACTATAATAGGCGCTGAAGGTGAAAAGGATCGAGATTTTGATTTTTTATCATCGATTGAAATATTAATACTAGACCAAACCGATATTTTTATCATGCAAAATTGGAGTCACGTGTTGCACGTGTTGAATCACATGCATTTACAACCGAGCGATGCACACAATGCTGATTTCTCACGCGTTAGGATGTGGTCGTTGAATGGTTGGGCAAAGTTTTATCGGCAAACTATTATTTTAAGCGGAGTTAGAAATCCTGCAATTTATTCTCTGTTTAATAAACAATGTTTTAACTATTCGGGAAAAATAGAATTCAGAAATATACCTTCTTTGGGTACTATTTGTCAAGTTGTGGTTCAGCTTCCGCAGGTTTTCCAAGTATTTTCGGCTCCATCTGCGACTGATTTACCCGATTACCGGTTTCAAATGTTCATTACGAAAATACTACCGCAGTTTAAAGATTCAGTTATGTCACATACAATGATTTACATACCGTCGTATTTTGATTTTGTACGTGTGCGAAATTATTTCAAAAAAGAAGGAACCAGTTTCGTTCAAATATGTGAATATTCGAAAAGAGAAAAAATAGCTCGAGCTCGTGATTATTTTTTTCATGGTGAGCGTCATTTTTTGTTGTACACGGAAAGAGCTCACTTCTTTAACAGATATGTGATCAAGGGGATTCGTCACATAATTTTCTACGAATTACCGGTTTATCCGCATTTCTACAACGAATTGTGCAACATGTTGCAACTATCTAATAGAAAGTTGGATCAGGAGGGAGAAAAAAGCGATAAAAGTTGCCTTGTTTTGTATGCACCCCAAGACGCACAACAACTGTCAGCAGTTGTTGGTAAAGAGAGAACGAGTGTGATGTTGAATTCTGATAGAAAAGTTCACATGTTTGTATCTGGTGAATCATGAATTTATAATAAAATGTAAAATTTATGCAAAACGTTTTTCAATTTCATTTATTAATCATAGCAAAACACGTGTACTAAGTTTTGCAAATACATAAATTAGTATTTACCATTATATACTTGTAAAATGTAAGACCTTGAACCCCATATAAATTTTTAAAAATAATGCCCAACTAGGCAAACTTGATATTTACAATAACTATTATCGTAAATCATACTGATATTAAAAAACAGAATGCAATCACATTATCAAAAGTCACATTACAACTATAAAAACTGATAAAACAGAAATCGATTTCCTTTACATTTGTACAGAATAGATAATGCAATTTTGCTTTTTTAAAACCCAACAACAACGCGCGAACCCAGTTTTATATATAAAATTATTACTTTCAGTTTCCTATATCCAATTTGTACAATTTCACTTTGTCCAGTTTCGTCTCCTGTCGTAATAAAAAGATGACTAGAAACTACTAATAAAAAACACTTGATTTCCATTGATAAAAGATCGCTTTTTTGCATTAATCAAACTTTATGCAATGATGATTTCATAAAGTAGAAAAGCACATTCAGTACAATACTGACTGTTAAGTATAAGACACGTGCGGGATTCATAACTCATAACACTCGTGTATAAAAAACTGGGAGCCCTTTAGTAAGTAAACAAAAGAATTACGAAAACGATATGGAATAACATCGACAATGGAATTATTCCGTAGACAAATTTACAATGTGTGCGTTTGTAGTGGTAGTCCTTTGATGTTGTCTACGAAAAACCTTAACAGGTGTTTTCGCGTGTTTCTTCTCATCACTGGAATCGCCTGTCTCAATCCCAGAATCCTCTTGATTGAAGTTCCTTTCGGTTAAACGAACTTCACTATTTAGTAATTCATGGGAATTCTTTCTTATTTCAAGCTTTCCAATAATATAACGACATATTTCTTCGAAAAAATTTGGAACGCCGTCATATCCTGTAAGAAGAAATCAATAAATATTCAACCGAATAAATTTCAAGGTTTTATTCTGTTACCAGGAAAAACATTGATGTCAATAATGGCGTATTTCCCCGTTTTATTTTCAATAACTACGTCAACGCCAAACAACGCCATATTTAAGTTTTTGTGAACTGTAGACATGATTTTCTGGAATTGTGCGGAAGATGGTTTTGGCAGTGGTGTAAGTAGGTCAGCTTCGTCTAGCTGAAAGTGAATCAATGATATTGAGGTCATCAAACTTTAAATCAATAATCCTTTCACTAACCTGATTCAAAGAACAAACAGCATTCGCTTTCGATACGTCATGGCTATCAAAAAAGATTGTTGACTGATCTATACAAAAATAAATCATTCCATAAAAATTTAATTTTAATCTACATCAAATAAAACCTACCTCCAGCATAAAAATTTTTTAACGACGGCCTTTCTACCATATGCCATTTGTCACCAATCGCGAATATTTTGTACAAAACTGCATTGTGACATAAAAATGTTTGAGCCACGCAAGGGGGTGTTATATCTTTAAGACCCTCTTCGTTAAATATGATAGCCATTTTATGTGCAAGTTGACTTCCGTGCGCCAATGATGGTTTGCAAACTTGAAAAATTTAAAGTTGAAAATTCTGCTCGAATTTTTTTTTATCTATAGTTTACTTACTGAATGGAAATGATACTCCATACTCCTTTAAACGTTTTAAATTGGTTTTCATATTACATGTAGTAAGTTCCACAAACGCCGGTCTGATTACACCATCTGCCAAAACATTTTTTTAAAAATTTTGAAAATTTTCTGTGGGAAAGTTTCGACTTCCCAAGTCATTTCAAAACAAGTTTTGTGAATTTCTTAACTTCACATTCTTTCCCACCCTTATTTCCTAGAACATTTAATAATTTTTCTTTCGAAATTAGAAGTACAATTACAACAAGGACATATTTTTTGTCTAGTAACCTTCTTTTGCAAGCGTGCTTTCATCAATAAGGCGATAAGTTTTCGAGCGGTCGATCAAAGTTCGAACACTATCAATAGGATCAATGACCAAAATGTCGGCATTTTCCATTAAATATTCCTGGAGAAGAAAAAGGTTTTATTAATAAACATCAAATTTCTTGACAGTTTTAAGGAGAAATTTATTTTTAAGAAGTTGCACAGGAAATACAAGTAAACATCCACTATAAAAAGAAGGAAACTTAATCCGCATAGAGAAAAACTTACTTCGAAAGCACATAAAATTTTCTGGTTTTCATTCCAATGTTCAGTTTTAGCATCGCTGATCAAAGCGTCGGCTTTAACTATGACATCAGTTAGTTTATGGAGTATCGCAGAAAATGGTCCCTGTTCTTGCAACGGTCTTGATAAATCGATCTGTAAAATACATTGCAAATGTTGAAACACCATCCATCAATCATTACATAATTTACAATGGCACAATTACAATTACAATTACACGTAAAACGTGTAATTTTATATAAATTGACAGCTCACCTGAACCAGTTCAATCCCAATAGACCTGGAATGACAGAAACATTTTATTATTATTGGCATTACTTTATTATTCTTTAAAATAAACAATTTGACTATTTTAAGCGTAGAATAAATACACCACGACTATAACTTGAATGCCCAAGTGTCAACCCTCAAAAAGTTATTTATTTAAATGTTTCTAAGCGGATTAAGAAAAAGACGAATCGCGTTTCTTTACTTTCACTAGACATGTCCTTGTAGGGATTTACAGGTCAACATTCACCCTCAAGAAATTGTGTCATCTCAATATTTCATTCATTCATTCTTATCATGAGTCATTAAAAATTCTCAATCTGAATTTCCTTACAAAAACTCTAATCCAAATTTTTATCTGAAGGTTCTAGACTTGTTCCTAGTAATGACTACATTTTTTTTTTTAAATGCTCTTAATTATTTCTGTCGCTTACCTGCACGTGTCGGCGTCGGGAAAAGCTTCGCTAAACTTGCGACATTTCTTTTCGCTCATCCAGTAACCAACACGCCAAGGGGGAACATCTGTTTCTTCACTCTTCATTTTTAATTTCTAGTCGATGTACGCTTAAACTCCTGGTTACAAGTACATTGTACTTCGGCGTGTTTTACTTGGCTGTTGAATGAATGGGTGAGAGACAAGAGAAAGCGAGGCAATAACCAAAGTTACGTCACTCGATAAACAAAAATCATTTCCGGTGACGCCGTTGATATTTACCGCCATCTATGTTCAGTATCAAACACCTCAAAAATATATGGTTAAAAAATTTAAATTTAGAATTAAATAAACAAATTTTGATTTATTTCCAATGAACAGTGAATTTTTTATTCTATAAGATCATAGATACATTTTCCCTGCTATTAATAAAAAATATTACGAATCATCTAACTTTCCTTACTAATACTCTTAATTCAAATTTTGATCTTAAACGCTCGTAATTATTTATGCCACTTACTTGCACGTGTTGACGTGGAAAGGAAAAGCTTCGCCAAACTTGCGACATTTCTTTTCGCTCATCCAAGCCAAGGGGGAACATCTGTTTCGTCACTCTTCATTTTTAATTTCTTGTTGATGTACAGCTTGTTACAAGTACATTGTGCTTCAGGGAGACTCGATGATGCCGTTGATATTTAGCGCCATCTATGTTCAATATCAAAAACCACCATTTTTTTATCAAAAGTAAATTTAAAAACTCAAAAATATAACTAGTAACAATAAAATTATCAGAAATTAAACTCATGAATACACACCTGTTACAAATAAACCTGTACTTAGTTTTATCTATATTCTGAAAGTCCAATAATACAATTTCAAAAAGAAATTGCAAAAATTGTACTCTTCAGTATCACACATCAAAGTTTTTAAGAACGAATACTGTTCATGTGAAAGTTCAGTCATATTGTTGAGAAATTACTTCTGCTTTTAAAATGAATTTCTTATATACTGTGACTTGGTACAGTGCATTCACGAACCAAATTTTGGGTTCAAATTGAATAATTAAAAAGTGACATCAATCATATAACCATCTTTGTTTGGCATCTGCTTTTGCTCATGTATACAATCTGAAATAAAAATTAATGCAAAATTTTTAATTCAAAAAATTACAAATTTTAAGTGATTAAGCCATATCGTATAGTTCAATATCAGAAAAAAGACAAGTGTCTTCTTTGCGGCATAATAGTTATAACTAAACTGCGATTTGTATTTAGGCAAGTGAGCTGACATATTGGATTTTGGCGCCAACAAAAGTTTGGTGGCGCCATCTGCTGATGAATCCAGTTACATTCTTTAATATTTTTAGTAGACAAATATACGGTAAAATTGACAAAAATATTTTGTTAAGACCCCTTTTTTTTATTTTTTCTCCATTTTTATTTTTTCCATCTATGACCCTTCAGGGCCACCGTAAATCAAAATATAAACAAAGTTTGCACAAAATAAATTTATTGATGGAAACAAATTCTCGCCTCCTATTGATGAAGGAAAAGAGAATTTGAATTTATACAGAGTAAAATGTCATTGTCAAGACACTTGTGACATCAAAATTAAAACTGACAATGATAATACACAATCAAGCCACCGAAAATTCAATACATTCAAATATTACCTCATAAACACCACACCCGGTTAAAATAAAACAGTAACCATTTTTTAATAGCTGAATTTAATAACTTTTAATTTCCCACCTGCACAGTCCATTTAGAATGACAAATTTTTAAATCAAACTATTGCTTTTTTTAAAACAAAAAACTCTCTACTCTATCCTTAATGATACACAAAATTACCTGCACGAAATGAACGATTGCATAGGTTTTCTTCTACTTTTAAAAATGATAAATAAAGACATGATAATTCTCAGTCAATTTACAACTTTGATTTGTTCGTTGTAATTTTATATTTGAAAAAAAATCTGGTTTTGTTTTCTTCCTGCAGAATTTGCATAAAACTATTAAGACAAGTCTTAAGGTTCAAGTCTTAAGCTTTTGGTGTGTTTACATAAAACATTTGCAATACTCTTCAATTTCATACTATTCCCCTTAAACTATGCGATTAATAACAATTCAGTAACCCAAATTATTTAACATTGGAGTGGTGATGAAACAAGTGCAGAACAAAAACAAGAAATTTAAAGAAGGGAAACAAAGTTGTACGAATTAGGTATGATGTATACATTACAAAAATATCGTGAATTATTCACTCAATTTTTTTTAATACCTGAGTTCTTTCTTATCATTAATCATAAATTGAAAAACTACATTGAGTCTAAGACCGAAGCTTAGCATTAATATATCACAATATTCCCAATAGCTGCCTTAGTGAAAGGTACACCAACACATGTCTTTATATATACAACTGGTTTAAACGAATTTTTTTTTTATATAATTTTTTTTCTTGATAACAAGATTCAAATCAAGCCTTTAAACAAACGAAAAATAAACGAGTCACACCACCACTCCGATTATAATAAAAATCATAATCAACTCTAGATTGCACTTCCGTCGATAAAATTTTCATTTTTGTATTTTGAAATTGATAAATTTTACGTTAACTTGGTTCAGAAAACTCAAGATTACGCCTGCATCAACAAAATGTGTAAAAATTTTGCAAGAGAGGAAGGCATATCCAGAGTTGTAAAAGATCCATCATCATTTCCTTTGATTTAAATTAAATGATGTTTAACAAGGTCAAATTTCCTAATTCACAACAAGAACATTTCACAATCAGTTATCTCGCAAAAACTAGGTTGGGTGTTAATCTATTCAAACATTCATTTAAACAATTATCTCTAAATGCATATCGTCACAAAATAATACAACTATTGATAAAGTCTTTTCAAGACAAATCACGTCAAAAAATGTGTGGATGGCCAAGTTGTCAATAGTACTTCAAGAGCAACAATAAATATACACGTATTAATTCAGCTAAATCTAAAAAAACACGCATGCAAGTTTCAAAATAATAGTATACAACTAGAGTTGTAGTAAAAACACGTCGGGACATCGTACGTAGTTTGTCAGTTTTTCGTAAAGTTTTGTCCCTGAATAAAAAATACACCTTTGGAAGATTCAACATATATACACAGACACCTCTATACTTAATGGCTATTAAAAGTTTAAGAAAATACTATATTTCATACATCCAAGAAATTCTATAACAACAATTCTACTCGACATTCCTCTTGTAGTGAGTAAAGATTGAAAAATTAATTTTTAAAAGGGACAGGTCATTAATTCACAGGAGATAGATAATAAACATCAAAAGTACTTATATAAATGGCAAGAAATGACCATCTCGGTAAATTCTGCACTAGTATACAACAAGAGATGTAGTTACGCATTTCCAAAATCCTTTTTTATTTAATTTTTTTTTTTTTTTTTGGTTTTTAACTACAAATACCACTTCACAGCATGATTTGACAGGTATATACTATTTAGGCCACTTAACATCAATTCTATTTTCCGCTTTAATTGTAAATTAATATGATATGGCACTCTTAAAGCCTTTTAAAATGTTTTAAAAGTGTTTTGGATTTATTTTAAGTTTACAAAGAGTAAGAACATCAATTTCACGTACTTTTTCTTTTAAAAATTTATTGCTCAATTTTCACATTCTGGACGATCTTATTTTTACTCTCCTTGCGAGAATAATGACTGGTCCCTTAACGATTTTTCACTAAACGAAAAAAGAAATCGAACATAAAGTTAATAAAAACCAATTTCGATATGTTGATAAAAATCTTAACTGGGTTAAATTCTTAATGATATAGTTTGGGGCAGTAATTTATCTTGAAAAAAGAAAACTAAGCCTAACTGAAGTACTTAAAAACTAATTTTTAGAGTTTTTAACGATATAACTATTAATGGAGCACAAAATGATTACCCATTTACAGCAAATATTAGGGACCAATTAAAATGAACGAACAGAAATTACAAGAAAATAATGCATAAAAATGAATGGTCCCACGGCAGAATATGTACAATAGGCAGCGTGATTTATAAAAGGGAAAATTCTCTTTTAAATTTAGTTTAGAACCAAATGAATAGATGAAAAGTATCTCAAATGCATATAACAATAAAAAATAATATTTCTAAAAGGTTTTTACAAAACCTTGAAGAAAATAACATTCAAAGGGCTAATCCATTCGGAGACATACCCTCCTATACGCTTACTAAACCACATTACCAATTTCCTTGCACTTCAATTAAGACTGAAATTATTGCTATTTTAAATTGTTTTAAACGACGCAGCCATTTGCAGGCACTAAAGTAATATCACTCAAACAGCAAGACGAATACAATATATTGCTGAGGCAAAAAACATTTCCTTATTTAATTTTGGATCCTGAGATCTGTAAGAGAAGCACTTTGAACGTATGATTGTAACGTTGATAGTATAGTTTATGTAATATTTTTTAACATTCAGTTTTCAAAAAAAGTTGAAAACTAAATACATTTTGTTTGCAAAACAATTTAAATAAATATCTTTTGTTTCTAGCTGCAAAATGGAAACCTTACTTTAAACACACTTTTCATTTTGACGTATAATAATGTTTAACAAATAACAAGTGCAATTCAACAATTCCCAACCATCGTATTACTAGAAAAGTAAGTATCTTATTCAATTACAATCTTTCAAGCTGAAACAAGAGAGAAATGCCTGGTAATTTGCAAGGAGCCTGAAAAACCCATGAGAAAAATTAAAGGGGGGATGGGGATATAGAGGGCAGGAACAACAAGAAAAATGTCTTTGAAAAAATAAACCGTCCAACAAAAGTGATACAACATTTTATATTGGCATCAACTCCCAAATTTACCTCAGATGAGACTCAAGCATTTCGATAAATAGCTTGTTCATGGGCACTTTCCCTTCTCGCCGCACATTGGACCAAAAGCGCCGCATCATGCCATCCGCTTGCCGTAAGATTGGTAAACACAGTAGCAAATTGCCTAAATGAAGTTGAGGATTATTAGGCCTTAAAACAGTCACAACTTCTATTAATCCGGCAAGTAAAGTTTCCCGAAGCTTCTTCATAGCTTCGACATTACCGACATGTGCATCTAGAATTACAATTTTTTCATTTTACTCGGATCTTTCTGTCATTAGCATAACAATCGTACCCATATTCGTCGGCAGAAGTGCCTTAAGTATTAAATATTCTTCTTTCAATATACCAATCCTTTCTAGTCGTTCAACTATACCTAAGCAATGTGTGAATAAATCTTCCGCTTGACAAGCTCTCGCTTGCTTCTCGTCCATGATAAAATCAGTCGCATAATGCAAACGTCCCGTCATAGGAAGAGAGCGATAAGCCAAAGACAGAGTTAATATTTCTGCCCAAGAACTTTGTAGAGAATGCATTTGATCATTAAGGGATAGATCCGTAAAACCTAAACACAAAATTATTAAAAACTCAAATTTAATAAACTTAAAACTTTTACCAGGAATTTGTTTGGCCCATCCAATAGCACTAACTAACTCCCTGTCGGCGAGATCACTCAAAACACAAACTGCTTTATAGTCAGAATCAGGAAGATTAGGATCTGGCGTTGCCACCAATGTCTCAGGTTCACATGCATTTAGTGCATATAACAGTTTACTGTCTATTAAACAAAAACAATTGTTTTTAGCTTATTCAACAAGCTCAAAATAAAATTTTTTTAACCTTCTAAAGATGGCTTTTTAGTAGTGATCATCTGAATTTGGTAAGGAGTTTCAGGATTTCGTCTATATTTTTGGCGACCACCTCTCACCCGATCTAACCGTACACCTGTATGCATTAACCATAAGTAATTGGATCAATAAATCACTCAAGCACATGACTGCACCCATAAAACAAATTACCCTCTTTCAACATGCCCATCCGTAAACACTTTTGAAACCTGCAAGCCTGGCAAGCCTTCCTTCGTCTTTTGTTAATTTCACAGTCATTGGCAGCAGGGCAAGTGTATTCAATATTACCTGTATACCAAACAAAAAAGGTCATAACACTTAATCAATTGCAAATAAAAATTCTTATTAACTTTTCACGTTACCCTGGATAGTTCGCTTAAAAAACGCTTTACAAGCTTCACACGAAGCAACTCCATAATGAAACCCAGAAGCAACGTCGCCACAGACGAGACACAATCGTTTTGGAGAATCGTCTTCTTTGGCACTTGTCCCTTCAGAGGACACCAGAGGACCATCACCCAGCATCGTGCTGGAACAGAACATTTCCTGACGATCAGGGCTTGATGGCGAACATTGTCCAGCGTCCATGGTGAAGGCATCTTCTGTCTTCCCATTGGATAATGTCGGAGAATAAATTTCAGAGCTATCTGAAGGCGAACATGGCATCACCATTGGCACTCCTTCTTCACATTTGATATGGGAAACAATGACAGTGTTATGATTGGCCATCTTAAATTCTGCTGAAATAAACAAGAAATAAAAAATAATTTTATGAAGTTTTTAATTATTTTATTTTTTTCTTTCACTGTTGATGCGTGTATCCTGTTAGATTGTACTAAAATATGTTTGAATTTCTTTTATTTTAAACTTTTCTTTTTAAGAAAATTGGTACAAAAGTGAGATAACAAATAAACGAGTGCCTCTCATGACCCACATGCTGCTTAACCTTGATCTTTTTAAAATGAATGAGCAACCACGTTCACAACTCACTTGTCGCAACATAATAAAATAAAAAGTGAAAAAACTTCCCCTAAATCCTGTTTTATTTTTCAAGGAATAATAAAACTTAAAAATAGAAATGTACCGCTTTTACTCATCTGCGAAAAATTACAACGTCGTATAAGTTATACAATTCTTCTAAGTAAAAGTAAGAAAACAAATTGGTAACAATAATGGCATCACAAAAAAACTCTCTGAACCCTCTTTAGAAGTGCGAGTACACATTTCTTCTAATAGCTACTCCACTAACACCAAAATGGAAGCACCCAAAATGATGTATGCCATTGAAATAGAGTTGAAAATGTAAGATAAACTTTTATTTACCACTTACATGCATAAGTAGCTAGAGATGGTCCGGCATGGTTTTTATGTATACACGGACAATTCACTTTACCTTCCTTAAAGCCATTAAAAACCACACTGGACGTGTTAAAAAGTTCCAATTTTTGCTTGTTACTCCCAGAGGTCTCTGTAGCACCCCACCTGGCAATCTCCTAGCACAGAGTAAGGCATGCAGCTTAGCATCTACCATAAAAATAGTTTGGCCTTGAACTTGGTTGCTTTCCTTTTTTTCCCATTTGGTTTTTTAAACTTTTTTCTCGTCAAATAATAAAAAAATAATAATAGTGTAAACATGTTAGATATCACTTATCGATTCGGTGCAGCATCAACTAATGATTAAAAATATTATCTAATGAAAAACTGAAACGAATTTTTGAACTACAGGAATTAGTATACAATGATTACAAAATTTTGTAGTAACTTATTTCAAGAGATAAGGATACCATCTCCCCAGATCATGGGCATTTACAAACTATGCACTATGATTTGTGAATGATCAGTGCGTGAAGACCCGTAATACGCACAAAAAATTGTTATCGTAAAGTTTTAGTAGGAAATTTTTGGAGATAAGTTGTCATTCAGTGGTGATGTCATTTTGAGCCAGGGTTGAGGTTAACTACCTCTATCATTTACACACATTTCACTTCCCAGTGACCCAAATGTGCTGGCAAAAAGCAACTTTCTACCTTGATTATACCAACATTGTCATAGAAAATGACCAAATTACGCAAAATTAACCTTTTTTTGCATTTTGGCTGCAGAAGAAGAAACAAAAAAGTGGGTCGCCAAACTACTGACAGAAAAAAAAAAAAACAGTTGAAAAAATTAGAAAAAAAAATACTATTAAAATATTGAAATCTGTGATTATCTAAGGACCTAAAAATAACAAGATACTTGTTTAGTATGTACGCGTCGCAGCCTCTATTAAACCAAATTAATTAAAGTTGAAACAAACACACTAGGGATTACAAAATATAATAACAAAAACTTGCTCTGCATTACTAATTAAATGTTAGTGATATTAATTAAATATACAAGAGCAATTCTTTGGAGATGATTAGGGCCAGCCACGATTTTTAAAGTTGAATGGTTTACCTGTATCCTAGTGATAAAATATTTGTTATCTGGGATTAAAATATAACGATTGATTTCGATAGCCGCATGCTAAATTCATTGCTGGCCATATCAAATCTAAAGCTAAATGTAAGGAACCGAACGTAATCAAGTTGTATAACGTTAACTTAATGGTGCAAAAGAGAACTCACCAACTCAAACAATTAGGACGAAACATGAGGTAAACTATGTAGTACACATTACCGGTGTAATATTTTCGGCGGAAAGTGAAATATTCAAACGATTACTTTTCCCTTCACCACCACTGACCCACTTTCCTCCATTATTGAAGACGCCAATGCCCGGATGAGAATGAGACGCGATTCACAGCTCAGAGCGCTTGCGCACAACTCGTATTATGTGTATCGTTTTGTCACGCAATGCAGGGAGGTGGCTCCATCTGTTGAATTTTGCTAATTTATCAGAAAAATAAGATTATCGTTTAAAGCAAATAGCTTATTACCAATTTCTCCTCTGGAAAAAATAAACCGACAATTAAATGTCTTGTTACCCAAATTTTTCAAAAGCGTATCACAACTGACAAATTAAAAACCGATAGAGATAAATAAAATTTCAATTAATTCTATCAGCATTTTCTGCACATTCCCCATCCAATGTTAAGTTAGAAATTCACATAAAATATAAAAACAGGTTATTAGCGACCTACAAAAATTATTAACTTTTGCAATTAAACAAAAACTCGGTTTATGTTTTGAAGTTATATTGCCAAATAGTACCTCTGGTACGACATCTCAATTGGCCAATTCGTGGGCGTAAGTCAAACGTCATTCAGTATATTGGAAATAGTATGGTAATGTGATAACATGATGTCACACAAAATAAACCAATCACGTTACGATTTGCTACGTACAACAAACATGGCGTCTTAGATTAGATAATGGGCTAAATCTGTTTACTTGACTTTTCGCTATTTGACATGCTTCTCTTTCAAAATGAATGAAGAACCATCTAATATTATCGCGACAGACTCACAAAGTAACTTTGCATCAACGAGTTCGGTTACTGATGATGGGATGAAAATAGATGAATCCGTCACGTTTGTGAGACCGGCACAAGTGGCGTCCAGGGATGCTCTGGATATTGACGATACCTCTACTATGATCACTGGTCCTGAGAGTAAAGACAACAGTTCAATAAGTACACCGATGCCTCCCATATTCCCGGTGATTGAAGACGATGGCAGTTCCAATAGCCACAGCCACAAACTTCCACCAATACCAATAAAACATCACGAAAACTCGAATACAGATGGACCACTGGAAGATGATTCCCGCAGCAGCTTTGACAGTTTCAAAACTCCTGCGTCAAGGGAGTTAACTTCAAGTGAAGTACCTGCTGAAGAGGATTCACAAAGCAGTTTTGCAAGTCAGCGCAGCGCCAAGCAGAGATGGGATGCTGTCGATGAAAGGTTGAAAAACTTTTATAATGTCAAAATTATTTATTAATTGATTGTGTTTTTAGGAGTGCCGTATTTCCTGCTGAAAATCTTTTCGAATATCAATGGCCACCGAATAATAAGCTTAGTGATTATTACATGTTACAAGAGCAAATAAGTGAATTTCTACAAATCAAATCGTTTAAACGTAAACATCCTGGTAAGTTTTCTTATAAACGATTGAAATATTATTATTAAATGTAAAATATTTTCTTTGTTAGAATTAACAAGAAGACCTGTAGAAATGGATGAAAAACAGTTTCTCAGGGATAGAGGTGTTGTTACCGAAACGCAGTGCGATTTAGGTTTGACAGCATTGAAATCGGATGAAGTGTTGGAGCTTATTATGCGAGATTATCCAGAAAAATACGTTGTAAGATTAGACCTAAAATTAAATTTATGAAACTTTAAATTTATTTGTATGTTATAGGAATACGATAAAGTTCTTCAGGAAAAGGAAAAACAAAATATTAGTGAGAAACATAAATTGTACACCACAGTATGTAAAAATTTTTTTAGTGTGTTAAACTGGTTAAACCATGAAAAAAAAATTGTCATCTCATTTCTATTAGCCAAATGTTGAAAAAAGTAAAATGGCCGAATTTGTAAAGAAAGCCATTAAATCAGCCTCAGAATGGAATACGAATCTCAATCGGGAACGCGCAGAAGAACGACGGGCCTGCTTTGATTTGCAATCTCTTGTTAGTTGAATAAACTTAGAAATTAAATTAATAAACAAAAAGGATTGAAAATTACTTAACTTCTACAGATAGTCCATTACCCATTAGGGAAGAAAAAGAAACTGGAAACCGGCTCCTCAAATGTGGGACAGTATCCAGTCAGTCTTATTCCAGGACAGTTTCAGGATTATTTCAGAAAGTAAAATCAAAATCCTATTTCAAAACGAGACCCCTGAAAACAACTAACACTTTCTTCAGGTACACCGCACCAGAATTAAAATACTACCCATTCAACACAGTCCTGTACGGACCAAGATCAACGTTAGCTCAAGAAGCAAATCAAACTACATCCGACGGCAGTCAGTCCGATTCGGAAGACAGTTCGTCATCTGTATAAAAAAAACTTCGAAAAAACAACTCAACAGATTTAACTAATTGTTTTTAAACATTTTAGGACGGTTCGAGTTCCGACTCCAGTCACGATGGAAGTGTAGATAGTAGCTCAGGTGAATCACAAGGTCGTGATTCGATTAGTAACGAACAACATGAAGCGAAACTGAATCGAATAACGTTAACGTTACGAGGAAGACGATTAAAGGCAATTCAGAAACGGGGCCGGGGTAAAGTTAAGGAAGGTTCATGTTGTGTGTGCAGAGGAAGAGAACAGAATAAAGAAGGTGTAACTGAAGAGTTGATTCCTTGCTCTGAGTGTACCAAGAGAGGTAAAATTTGAGGTCTGCTGTTTTACAAAACCGACTCTCTATTTCTATTCCTATTTTTATCTGAATAATAATTATGTTTAATTTGTAGGTCATCCTTCATGTCTCGAATTAACTCGAGACATGATACCTACAATCAAATCCTATTCTTGGCAGTGCCTTGATTGCAAAGCGTGTATGGTTTGCTCTGATCTATGCGACGAAGTAAGTAAACAACTATAACTGGGAAATTCAAAATCTGAACACTATTTTCCCTAGGAACAAATTATGTTTTGTGACAAGTGCGATCGAGCCTATCATACGTTCTGTGTTGGCCTCAAAAATTTACCTCAGGGTCTATGGTTTTGCGTTTTATGCGGGGAATGTCGCAGCTGTGGAGCAAAACGTCCAGGCCCCGAAGGAAATACGAAATTGCAATGGGTTCACGAAGTAAAAGCGATGAATTTAAACTAAAGTACATTAAATTTACACTATTTGTATTAATTGCAGTATCCCAAAGGACGCTCTATATATTCAGTAAACATATATTGTGTAAATTGTTCAAAGTAAGTTTCTTGTAACTCTTATCTTGAACTTTTTTAAATTTAATGAACTAAATGGAAAAATGTCAAAATAAGATGTTATGGTATTTATTATTATCAGACAGAACCCTGGTTCTTCTGCTAGCTCTGGTGCTCATCAGTTTGATATTTGTAATGACCCCAATCAACCTATGAGACTACGTATGAGGTAACCCTTTAAATCTAAAAAGCTTCTTCCGGTGATGGCGCTTGACTGACATGTTTTGGTTCAGCAAACCGGTTATGTGTGCTAACACTATTCTGATCATATTTCCATTTTTGTTCAACAGATGAGTTAATTTACTAACTTTTGTACTTCTAATCAACAGGGTGCGTCGTCATTAATTTTTTCCCGTGTGATAAGAATGAAGTAAACAGTTTCTGTACTCACTCATTTGTATTCTTTTCAATTTTGTAAGTTTTCGTTAAACTTGGAATTTTTGTACAATGCCAGCATATTAAAAAATCGTTTCAAGACAATGTAAAACGTCTCTTACATCCCTGTTCTATTTTTAAAATGAGATTTTGTTCCAAAAGGCTTGTTTATACTAATAGTGAAATCTGAAAAACGACGCTTTAGAGTGTCGAGCTTCTAGACCCTGGCTTTCCGCAACTGCTAAAACTAAAATTGAAAACCTCTTAAGTACGTAGATAAGGTTTATTCTTTTACTACTACTACACACCAGAGGATAATCTAGAATCAGTTTTCAATTTTTTCTCTAATTTTAGAAACTTTTGAGCAGCTTCCTCCCTATGCCTAAATTTTAGAATTAAAAAACATCTATTCAAAGAAAAAATGTTGTCTCACCGTAGTAGTCGGAATTCAAGCACCTTCAACTTTGAGTTGATTGCCTCACATCGCTTATTATACGCCTTCACATCTTCCGTTGACATATTTCCTCCGTTCTCTCTATAATATTCGTGTTCCGCTTTAAGACTTTGCAATTCCTATATAATAATTAACACAATTACATTCATTTCAAAAATAAATTCTCCAACAAACCTTTTCGTGGTGTTTTTGGATTATATTAAACTGCTCTAATAATTGCGCTTTGTAGTCACTCAAACACGTATCCAATATCAATTGAGCTTGTCTCATTGTAAGATGCGGCGGCTGACAGTCAAAAGCAATAAAGTAGGGCAATAGATAATCTTGGTCTTTTTCTTGGCTTTGCCTATCTTCAATTTCTTGTTGTACCTAAAGAAGCAGTAAACTTAATGTTCCGTTTCCATATAAAAATAATAATGTTCCATACCTTTGCGAGTCGCGCTTTTCTTATTGCAAAGTTACGTGCCATGTTGTAAGGTGAAGTTTCTAAATTGCAAGAACTCTCTTCGTGCGCTCTTTCATTTAACAAATTTTGAAGCTAAAACGAATCTTACGAATTAAGTATTCGAACTAATGCAAACTGATGTAAACTTACTTCTGCTTCGTCATCTCGAATCTTATGAAGAGTACGCGCCTCTCTTTGAGTAAATTCATGCAAAATCATGTAAGCCTCTAATCTAGATAATTGCTTTCCTTCAGGATCAGCTTGAAATTCTCTCATAGCTTCAAGAGTGAATTCTTTTTGATAATCGCGACGTGCACTTTCTATTGGTTTTGAAAATTCTCTCCAACTGTTAGATACTTTATTGTCTTCCCGCTGGTAAATTACTGTAATCTTAGCGCCAGAGATGTCGTATATCACTTCTGCGTAATCTTCTAAAGCAGGTTTATCGTTGTCACGATCGTATTTCTCATGGATTTTCTGTAATACACATTCTTAAGCAACTTTTTTTAAATTTTTGTAATGATTTAAATTACCAAGATAGTTCTTTGAGAGTTGGCTGCAGGACCAAACTTCTTTATTCTTACCCCGAAACAGGTGTGCCTGTATTTTAAAAAGTCTATTCTACCTTTATATTTGTCAATCATTTCTTCCTGAGTCACTTGACGTTGTATTAACCCATCTGCTCTATTTTCGCAGTAAAAGTACAGCATTCGGTCTCCTTGACTGCCCGGATCAGTAGCTTTGTAGGTATGTTCTGATTAGAAGTAAGATAGAAGTAAGATTAGAAGTTACGGCATTTCAGACTGGTAATGTACCTTTTAGTGCTTGACCTTGTCCAGGTTTATAATAGTCCGTAACGCAACTAGTTGCGTAATTGGTTACCCGTTTATACAACTTGTCAGCACGATGTTTAAACTCTTCGTCTACGAGTTGCAGTTCTTTTCTATCCCAAGTTTTGTAATGACAAATCCGATTTACAATTCCATCCCTAGTGTCGTATTCGTTGTATCGTTCCACTTTAGTGTATTTAAATAACTTTGTTTTCTTTTCCGATGGAAATCTGCTTTGCAAATCTATACGTAATAGAAATACTTTATTAAATATTAATCATTTCTTTAATCTTTTTATTTTAACTTTTTGCTGTGACCGTAATCATTAAAGCCCAAGTCGGCGGCATATCCAACTTTTCCTGAACCAATGGCAAAGGTGGTGGCTCCATTTCTTCTATCAATTCACTCGGCACTGGTAGTGTTACAGGAACGTATGGTAAAAAACATTCCCACATACCGCTGTCAGTGAATTCATAAAACAAATTCTAATGATTCAATTCATTAGTATATACGTTCAAACTTAAGTTCTCGGCCAATAAAAACTTACTTTAACTCCCTCTTTACAATGCTGCATATTAACCCAATAATTTTCGTTGTTCCAAATACTTTCAATACCCAAATATTTCTTGGTATTCAAAGGTACTTTCCATCCCAAAACGGGTTCGATAAAAAAATCCAAACCTATTTCCCGTTTTCCTCCTTTAACCAATATCCAACTATGCACTCTTTGACCATAAAGAGGATCATGAGGTGGTTTCGTCAATTCCTTTAAACACTATATTAAATGTATTCTAATGACCATTGCTCAATAATTACTAGCTCAAGCTCTTTATTTCTTTTCTGTTCTTCTTCTTGTTTTAGTCTTTCTGCCTGCTCTTTACGAGTTTCCAACAATCTTTCATAGGTACTGATTAGCTCTTCTTTCACACCTTTTATCGCATATTTGGTGTCGGTTTTCCGCTCAGTTACTGCAACGGGCTACAAAAAACCATTTGTACAATTAGGTATAATTAAAATTGTCTATTGGGAGTCAAACCTCCTCGACATCTTTGACAATCGGGCCATCTTCTCTTTCTGTATCGTCAGTACAAATGGCTTGAGTAGCGTAACCGTTTACAACGTACGCTTCATACCCCATTCCTAACAGAAGTGAACACAATAAAGTGCTGTATTCAAAGCAATTCCCCTTTCGTCGTCGCAGAACTGTCGCTGGAGGCAGTAATCGATCAGGCTTGCGAACACATCCAAAATTATTAAAATAGACAGTTAGTAAAAGATTAAAACGTTTTACCACATTGGTTGGGTTTTCCAGTTGTTCAAAATTCAAGAAATCAGCAACAAATGTCGCAATGCCAACCCAATTATCCAATTCTTCATATGGAGTTGCAGTTGGTCGAATAGTCGTACAAACCAGTTTCTGTTTTTGTATTCGTATAAACTTAAGGATTATATACTAAATATACATATATTAAATTAAGACCTCAATTCCAGCCTCATTCTCAGCTGTTAGAAAAGGAGGTTTACGATCTTGGTATAAATATGAAAACTGGCGACAAAAATTCTTGACGTATAAAATTAAATCTTTCTCTTTTTGACTGTTGATAACATACGCTGTTGGCAAGAGTTCGTTTGGTAACCCTAATCTAGAAAAATAAAACCAAAATTACATTAACATATCAAATACCTATGAAAACAAATGAGATTACTTTGAAAGACGCAAACTTATTTCTAAAGAATTTGTGGTTTTTGAATCTCCAGTTCCAATAGATAATTTTTGTAAGGCTGGGATTGTAAGACTACTCTCTGGAATCGTGTACATCATCTTAAAACTAATAGCAAAAGAAAAAGGACTTTGTCGTTTCCATGGCAAATGTAAACAACTAAACTTTCGTTTCTCGCTACTAGATGTCAGTTGAGGTACAGGTGTAGAATGCCACTGTGATCAATAAGTAGGCCAACATATAATAGATGAAACAACAATTCTTTTTATTACAATCTTATCATTAAAATTGACTTGAAAATACGCATAAAATTTTTTAAGTTAATAAAAAGTGACAAAATTAGCTATAATTACTACTGGTATAAGGTACTTGATATATGTACAAATTTGTGTATAAAAAAATACCATTCACTGTGTCATCAAAAGTCAACAAGGCATCAAAATATCATATATCATATATCTTTTCATGAAATAGGCTTTTTCGTTGGAGTTTTTGTAGGTGCTGGAACAGTAGTCGTTTTCTCTGACTCGTCAACCAAACTCTTAACATGTCCAATGAATAGCACAGTTTTCGTAATTTTGTCCTGGATGAAAAACATGAAGGGGTGATCAGCTCGGAAAATCGTCTCCGACTGCATCATCCTTCCCCGAATAGTAATAGCAGAAACAGCAGCTGCTTTCGTTCCCTTTTCGTTAACTTCCAAAAACGATTTGTGCACAACATCGGACACATACAAATCTTTGGTATTAGAGATCGCAGACAAATCGCATTTACCTTGGAAAAACAAATCCCGGATTCCCATGTGAGACAAAACCGGCTTCAAACGTACATTTTGCTCCAATCGAAATTTTGGCAATAAAACCGTGACATTCTGCGGAACGATGAACGATTCTGGAGAATAAAATATCTGCGGATAATGCAATAAATCATGTCTCATTTGATCCAATCCGTCAGGTGCATCGGGAAGAAGCAAATACATAGCTAAATGCCGTCCACGGTAAGGCAACTCCAATAAGCTACACTGTAATTCATCAAGTTGCGCATAACCAAACTCTGCTTGCGTGTACATCATCGGCGTTGAAATCTCTTGCGAAGGTGACGGGAAAAAAGGCCTATTTTGCGTGCGATCAGCATCAAACTGAATCGACCAATCACCTTTGAAATAAACGGCATTCATGAGTAAAAGTCTCGTTTGCCTGTCTAGAGAGCCGGGACTCATCAGTTCCGTAATGCGGTTCCGGGTCATTTTGGCAGCCCAAGAATTAATGGCCTTGGTAGCCACTTCAGAGCGACGAAAATCTATATTCTCTACATCACTCAAGTGGTAACGGCGTAAATTGTGACGGAAGTTGGGAAGGACGTCGTAACCATCCTGAAGGAAGACACGATTAGCTACGGCGAGGACATAAGATCGCGTTGCACGGTTCATGGACGAAAGAGCGTCGCGAATAGAGTCTCTTACGCCCGGAGTGTCCAAGGTGTTCCAGTGGAGCACACGAAGCATCTGCTTCGCTGTGTCCCCTACCGCACCTTCCAGGGTCAACGCTAAGACCGAGGCCACACTAAAAGGTGATAAAAGCACGTTACCGTCATTGCTTTCTACGGAAACACGATCGTATAAATCGTAAATGAAACTGAATCCAGATTCGTCATCGTATGTTGAATGAGCTTCGTTTTCATGTTTTGACACCAGGGAATTGTTAGTGACAGCTGAGGCGATACTCGCTGAAATGAAAATTTTACACATTTTTAATTAATAACTTCGTGTCATTAACACAAGATATTTTTGACCCCGGAGGTGGGTTAAGATTTTAAACCGATTTTCACAGTTAATTTAACCGTCTAAAAAGGGGCAATGAACTTTTTAAAAAATACTCTTCAGTTACGGTAAAAGATAGAAAAATGCAGAGACAATCGAGCTACTGAATTCTATTTTAATTTAATAATAGAAAATTACCGTCACTGACCTAAAAAAGAAATGACAAGAAAAAATCCAACGGACCGTCACAGTCTTTCTTTCCGACACTTAAAAAAAACGCTCGAGTTCATTCACCTTAGAAAAGATTTTTAAGGCGTAAAACTTGGTATAGGGAAATCTTTATTCTAAAGGATGTGTGCCTTGTTCAAGCATCCCCTCATTTGCTCCATAGCTTTTGGCGCATTGTGTGTCCTAAAATTGAGGTCAGGGTATAGGTCTGGGGCAACAACGAAAAAGTTCCCGTAATAATAATTATTCGCACGTGTGACTCAAACAGGTCCCTCAATTTAAGGACAACCATTTTTTAAGCTAATTTTGATCACGTTACGAAATATCAATGAGGTTTTCTTATTAAGAAACTTTTTTTTCCCTCTTTAACTCCCACTAGAGCCTTTTAAAATGCAATTACGTTGCCTTATCTTGCCAAGGATAGTTGTAACCACCCATTTATCTGTTCCATTGCATCAAGTTAAATTCCAATGATTCAGAATGGACAAGGTCAAGAAAATATTATAGGGTTTAAAGATTTATGGATGAAAATTATTCGGGTTAATAAATAATTCAGGACGTCATCTGATTGTCATAATATACAAAACGAACAAAGGATTATTAATAATTGCTATTCATACCGTTACATTCCGCCATTAACATACACTCGGTTAAAAAAAAATAATTAAAATTAAAAAAAGAAGTAGAAAATAAACCTTCCGAACTACGAATAAGGAATTTAAGTTTAAATAGTTATTTACCTGTTACAAGGATGAGGAAGACGTTCATTTCGATGGTTGAACAAATAATTGCTACGTTGTAAAATAACCGACCAAACTCGCTGTTGAACGTCAGACTTGCAAGTGCGGTGTTGCAGGTCCACTGACCGACTTCAACCCGCAGAGATCCGGGGCGCCAGGGGCCGGGCTAATGCGGAAACGGTGTCAACTGTGACGTGAGTTCTCAGGCGGATTTGCCTCGGGCCAAGTCCTAAGATGTCCGTTTATTGATGCTCTCACCTGTGAACCTCCTTCTCTGTGTCCGTTCTCACCCTGTATTCTATTATTCCTTGTGAATGACTCACACGAGTCTTGAGAAATTAAGTGAAGGATCTCCCACTAAGAATTTTTAAATGTAATAACAACTTTTAAATTTTTATGTATTTTAACGTATTTTAATGTATTTATAAGTTGTCGAAATGAGTGATATAATTAGACAACTTATGATGTTGTAATCTGTCACCAGAGGTTCATGTGGCGCTGTAATGTTTAAATGGCGATGTGCATGCAAGATTAGGGACGTACGTGAGTGTGCTTGCTATAAATAAATAGATAAGCTGCTCAAGCTTTTTGACAGTCGATATTAGGTGAATTTTTTTGTTATAAGGTAAAATGTATTAAAAGGGTGGCTGATTAATAGCGTACGTGATTTTCAGAAAATATGGACGCTAAAGATCAAGATAAAAACCACAGCAGTGACGATGTAAGTTATAATAATGTGTTGTTAAAGTATGTGGGATGATATTGTTTTCTAAGATTTTATGATAATTTCAGGAAAATGGCGCAGGGGCAAGTGGAAGTAAGTATGATTTAAAAATATTAATTTTTTCATACATTAAAAACAAAATTGTTTTTCTTTTAGTACAGTCTCTGCTGGAGATGTTTGCTTCAAAGCTGGGATTCTCAAAGGAAGACAAACCATCTCCAGAGAAAGTTTTGGATGAAGTTTCTTTTAAAGGAATCATTAATTTCATTAAAAGTGATAAATGTAAAAATATAATTGTCTTAACTGGGGCTGGCATATCCACATGTAGGTTATTTTTTAAACTGTGGGTAAACAAAACCAATAATTCAAATATACAGCTGCAGGCATTCCTGATTTTAGGAGCCCCGGAAGTGGCCTGTATGACAATTTACAGAAATACAATCTTCCACATCCGATGGCTATATTTGAAATATCGTTTTTTAAGGTAGTTTAAATACCATTTTTGATAAACGACTTTTAATTTTCCATGCTTTGCAGGAAAACCCAAAACCATTTTTTGCCCTAGCAAAGGAATTATACCCAGGATCTTTTAAGGTGTATTGCACAAATTGCGTAATCAGAAATTTTTTTCTTGACCTTTGATTTCAAATTAGCCAACTCCCTGTCATTACTTCATTCGGCTTTTACATGAGAAGAATAAATTATTACGACTTTACACCCAGGTAATAACTGCACTTAATGTGTAATTAAGCAAAATAAGGTCAAAAACAATTTTTAGTTTACATATATCTGCATTATGAATTATAAAGACTTTAACGTTTCAGAATATTGATACTTTGGAAAGGCTTGCTGAAATTCCAGAAGATAAAATAGTGGAAGCACATGGCACGTTTTACACATCACACTGTATGAATAGAAAGTGCAATACTGTTTATCCTTTACCATGGATGAAAGGTAAACACTTTTAAGTTTGATGAATCTGAAATTGTTCATTTCCAATTATGATTTTTTTTATAGAAAAAATATTCGCTGACGAAGTACCTACATGTACTCAGTGCAGTGCTGTAGTAAAGCCCGGTAATTAAATGAAACTTCTGCACGTTTCAACGAACTCTTATTGTCTTGTGTTTAGACATTGTTTTTTTCGGTCAAAACTTGCCTGACAAGTTCTACAGTTGCACGCCCAAAGATTTCCCAAAATGTGATTTGCTCATTATAATTGGTACGTCTCTTACTGTTCAACCTTTTGCATCACTTGTGGACCAGTAAGATGCCATTTTATGTAATATTATAAAAATACTAATTTTCTATAATTTTGAAGGGTGCCCTCCAAAACTCCTCGTCTATTAATAAATAAAGAAAAAGCTGGTGAGGTGGGTAATATGACTAAGTAATCGTTATTATTTCTGCAAGAGCAATTATATGCTATTGCAGGCAAACGACATTTTACGTTTTATTTCAAAAATGACTAGTTTCCAGACTGAAAACATGGTTTACCTGATGGGCTTTGAAGGTGGATTAAAATTTGACGCGGAAGATAATTACCGTGATGTTGCATGGTTAGGAATGTGCGATGATGGATGCCAAGCATTAGCTGATGCTTTGGGCTGGGGTGTAAGATTAATCTATTACTAATTATAAGTCATTTTTAGAACACTTTTTTACCTGTTGCAGGAAGAATTAAAAAAGCTAATTAAAAAGGAACATGAAAAACTTGGAAAAGAGGCTGCATTGCAATCAGATGATGCACATAGTTCAAAAGTGTAGATTTTTTTTTTTAATATACTTTTATATTCGTTTAATTATAAATTGCAAAATAAGTAAAGCAATTAAATAGTGAAATTAATATCAAAAAATGATATAAATTCTGCCATGTATAATTTACAATATATTAAAACTGTGTACAAAACTTTAGTAAGTTGTGGTTTGGGAACAAAGGGGTTATTTTAACATTTAAACCAAAATTGCAAATATGAATTAATACACATGACTAATTAAATCACTTTAACGTTGTACTAGAATAGATTCTTTACGTATACCTATAACCAATCTAAAGCTACAATCCCATAGATTTGAAAAACTACAAATCTGATTGCTCTAATCTCGGGACTGTCTGCAGTAAATAAAGGTCACTTTGCAATTAATATGAGGTTCCATAATCATGTCTTTATTCATTCTGATACGTGATTAAATCGCTAGCTGAACCTGGATTAGATATCTCCTCTGTAGAATTAATTTCAAGATTAGGAGAAGGAGAACTAGCAACACTCGTCCCATATGTTCGAACTAAATTGCCAGAATTGACGGTTATCATGGCTGTTTGAGTATCGTCCATTTGTAACACTGGTGCTACAAACTGGAATCAATTACAAAATTTCATTTATTAGTTTCAAACTAATAAAATCTCCCCTCTTTCCAGTTCTTACGGTTTGAGATTTAACTCGTCTTGGTGGTGTATTGGGCCCTGCACTATCTTCACCATCGCCTTGGAAACGCTTAAAAATTAATTGGAAACTTAAGACAAAGAGCTTTTCACCAAATTTAAAGACCACAACAAACGTTGGAAAAGAATAGACAACTAGTGGTAATTACGTAATACTACGTTACAAAAAAACAGACTCTACAAACCCTATGCAAGACCAAAGAATAACCGTGCAATATAAACAAAAAGGTAGGGTTTTAACATGGGCATCGGGGTTAAAAATTAGCCTACCGTGGGTACATCAGGTAAATCCGCTACCTCGCATATTACAGTCCTAGGCTGCGAAATAGGAATAGTTTGGGGCAATTAGCAAAAGAAAATAGAACAGAAATTAAAGTGCATAGATTTTGTTAAATTTTGGATGAAACAGAAGGCATTATTCTAGGCCACTGTTATTATTACTATTTTTCTTTTTCAAAAAACAGACTAATGCGTTAATACTACAGAATTGTTAACGAGTAAAATTTCTTACCTTATACAGGGAGTCGAAATTCAGTTTTTTGAAAATATTGAAAAACATCTGTATCACGTATAACGTTGTCGTAAAACTACAGCCAATTAACATGACCCAAACAATGGACGAAATCCGCTCATCTAAAATATAAATTCTGAAATTAATATATTTCATCTTCATTTTATACTAAGTGATATTAACCTCCGCTCCGAATAAATAGGAAAAATAAAATTACAATTTGCAGAAGGATTACGACACATATAACAAAATTTATGGCCGTCACATGAATCTGCCGGCTAATTTTTGAAGGTCCGTAAGCAAAATAAATATTATATCGATCCACACAATGTTTCAAACACATGTACAGCAGACCTAAATTGCAAAAGATGTCAGAATATAAAGATAAAAATAGAAGATGGTCTTGAACTTACCAAATGGAGCTATCACAGGGCACGGAATGCTGTAGATAACAGTTACAGCATAATTCAAAAGCATCCACGCGTACTGTGTACCAAAAGAAAAATCCCATAGGCATGCCTGCAAATTAAAAAACAGATTTATTCCTGGTTTCATGTGCAATATAGACTCTACCCATTCCGTACCTTTTCAACACGAGCTCGTTCAGCCGCAGATCGGGCAAATAGTTTACCCATGACATACCAGAAGAGTTCAGGAAATCGAATTAATTCTAAGCTAGTGCCTATTAATGCAGATGTCACAACGTAGTTGACAAAAAAGGCACCATTGTCCGGCAAGAAAACACATTGCCAACGGTAATCAGTGTCGTTTTGTTGTTTAACTGCCCATTCCACAAAAGCTTTCGCACTAAAAATATTTAATTAGATATACGACACTACGAAAGTTATGGGCGCAATTTTAGTACCTAGTAAGTCCTAATGACGGTAATATAATAACCATAAAAAGTAAAAAGATAAATGATTTTCGCATGATGGAGTGATTTTCAGCAGATCGCGTCCAATGGCGAAGAAACTGGTCTGTATACCGTACCACAAACGGTAAAACACATGCCATTAGCCAAATCATTAACGTAGGAGCAAATTCGCTCACAAGAGGGTTCTGTAAAATAAAATTTAAAAATTTTGTATCAAATAGAAAAGCTACCAAAAAAATTTTAAAACTCTACCATATTTTCCAATTTATCCAAGAAACTTATCACATTTAATGTATTGACTACAATGGCCGGTGTAGTTAAAAAAAACAGTACAAAAAATAGTACAGTGTTTATCACAACTGCTCGAATATACCAACTGTCAGAATCTGAGGATAAATTCTCCCTAAAAATAATTAAATTTACATTTTATTCAAATTTACAATTTTAATACAAACCAATGAATGTCTTCTGGAGCAGGAGCATAGTTAACCTCCCAAGCATACGGCTCCAACTGCCTTGCTACACTCGACGTAGGTGGATTGTTTGCACATCTGCATGACATTGAATGGTCATTTTTGACTCTAAAAGAAGAAAAAATGTTAAAACTGTCTACAATTTAATGATGCGCATTTTATTACTGTGAGGCGGTCTCTTCAGTATCAAATGTAACGAAAACAATTCCGAGAGGATTCTTCAATGCTTCAATTCTAGCCCGTTCTGATTCTTGAATCAATTTACTCTCCTCTTTAGTGTAGTATTCAATTGCATCAACCTGAACAAAAATAGTTTTAATATAGCGAAATTATAATTAGAATTCTAGCAATACCTGCTTGCAACCAATTGTATTGCAGCAAAAGCATCCGCAAATGCTAGGATTCACTGTTGGCCTTTCATTTTTCTCTTTTAAATAATTTTCACACCATACTCGGTATTCTGACACTGCCTCTCTATTTTACAAAATTGAAAAGTTATTGATTTACAAAAGCAGCTAAGCAATGTCACTCACTTTTTGTTGTCAAGTGAAATGAGGTTTGCTATGTCATATGCAAACTGAACTTCTTGAATTTCACAGTGAGGATAAGCCTCACTGAAATGTTGAATAACGAGATTTTTCTGGCAGCTTTCTCTAGGTACATGATTAATCATGACTGTCCTGTTTACTTGCTACAAAAGATTTTTTTAAATTAGTCTTTTATTTGAGTTATAATAAGTTAAAGTTTACTGCATTTTCTTGTATGTCATGTTTGACCGTTTGTGAAAAGCGCCTCATCAAACACACAGCAATTGGCAAAAATAAAAATGCAAAAAATGCATGAACCCACAAGTAAGAGGAACTGGAATGTAAAACCCAAATTTAAGTTCTATGATCAACGAAAATATTCAATCAATCATACCTTGGACCTAAATTGAACATTGTAGTACGCCCGAAAGCAGCTGTTTTTTCGACTAAATATTAAAAGAAAATGACGCACTGTTCTTTGAATTTTTTTTCTATTTGTAATACGCACCATTTGTCCCTTGTAAGTTAAGGGGAAGAATAATAGTTAAGCACACGATGCATAAACAAGTGAGAAAAAAAATGATGTGCCGTTGAAAGCGTAAGTAATGTACTGCATCGTGACCATTTTTATGAAGAATGTGGTCATCTCTATATTTATTACCGAAAATATTAAAATTAGCTAATTATTTGAAGTTAATTAAAAACCTACGTTATGCGAAACATGGCTGGCAACCAGGAACAAAACCCCTGAAATTTCAATTTGGCCAATCAATTATTTCAAATTCAGTTATCAAGTGTCCATCAAGTGTCTACTCACCCTATCGGACCGAATGTATACATCTGCTGGGTCGTTCGATTCAACTATTGACCCAGTTGGACTCTCCATTTCTCCATAAAATAACTGAGTCCATCTTTAAGAATAATAGAGGTAAAAAAAATCGTTCGCGATAAATCAATCATCATTACATGACACAATTATCTAACAAAAAACAAATACAGATATATTTACCAACCTTTGACCAGTTTTTTGAACGAGTGCAATCCTTCCGTAATTCCATGCTCTTTTCCGTAAAATAGTAAAAAGCAAAAGAAGCACCTGAAAGCATATTGACAATAATTTAATAAGTAAGTTAACCTTTTGTGTTGGATAGATAATTTAACTTACTGTCCAAACTATAAAATTGATTGCAAAATTTTGTGGAATATATCCAAATTCAAAATTTGGAAATTGAAGAATGTGAGATCGAGATGAATTTGTGTAATAATTACACGAAACATTATCAGGTATGGGCGCTTCCTCGTAAGAGGAATTTAGATACCACTGCAAATAATAAAACGCAATATTACTCACACAATAAACTCAATGAGAATTGGACCGTGAATATAGTTTGCTTGGCATTTAATGTCATTTCAAAACTAGGCAGATGTCTGAACATTTATTGCGATGTATAGCTTATTGGTTGTTGTTATCAAATTAAAATGCAAATTACAAAAGACAGCCTGCTGACTCAGGAAATAAGATATTATAAAAAAAAGTTAATGATCTTACCCTAGGACTTTTCAGATCCATAATGCGACCATGTAAAGGTAACTTTCATTTCCACCTGATTCAGGTCTCGATGACTCGTGGTGATTGTGGCAGCAGGGGAGAAGTGGTCCGAGCGAGACGTAATTAGTGAGTGATTCAAACCATTATTTTCGCAATTTTTAATTGAACAGAAGAGTATTTTTTAAATTAAATTAAAATAATAACGTTTTTTTTTCTGTCTAAATTGCAAAAGGTTTGTTTTAAATAAATTGTTTTTATGAGTACGGAATGGCGGATATGACGATTTTACTCTTTAAAAATGGCGGGCAATGTATATATAGTATGAAAGAGATTTAGGTTTTGAAATTTTGACTGTCAAAATGCCGCCCTTACCTGTGTGTACTGTTTTGGACAACCCACCAGACGATGCTACAAACAATGATATTGAAGATAATATTGAAAATGTTGTGCATGTGATTGCCAGCAGTTCTGACAGTGAAGATGAATCAGATGTTTTGATTGAAAACGGTTATCAGCTGTTGCCACAAGAACCGTCGGATCAGAATCCGGAAGAAAATGAAAACATTCCGTCGAATACTCAGGATAATAATGTTTCGCAAGGACTATCCCATCAAAATTTTCTGAATTATTTACCGCAAGTAATATGACCTCAAAATGTGGTGGAATTTCATTACTAAAATTTACTATTGTAGAGACCAGTGACCTTTGATGAGACGGTGATGATATGGAATGAGCCAGCGTCGCCAGACCGTCATCAACCAATGGACCCAGGTTGAATATAGACATTTCATTAGAGAAACAAAACTATTAAACATGCTCTTTTTGTAGAACATGCTGAGAAAATAAAAGCGGCTATGTTAGGATTTGCATTACCTCCGTCTGCTGTTCCACCGTGGGCACATTTAATTCCAGAAGAGGACTGGAAGGCGCAGTTATTTGCAAATATTAGAGAAAAGAGTCCTGAAGAAAAAGAAAATCTTTCTGACAACGATAGATAATTAATAAAAAGAAAAATGATTAAAGAATGTATAAAATTGGTTTCTATATTTTTGTTTTCACTATTTATGTTATTAAAATTACAGTGAACAAGTACAAATTAACTCATCATTCTACAAAGATAAACGTGTGAAGTTAAATTATAAAAAAAAAGCAGACCGTGAAGCCAAGACAGATGATTGTTTCACATTTTCTTAAACTTATTTGAATTTTCATTTGATCGAACAAAATTTCTTAAGCCAGGATAACAAATTTTATTTACAGCTTTGATTTTAAATGTACACCTAATTTTTACGAAACTTGGAACACCTAAAGGTGCTGATAAACAGATGTTTTTTGCTGTTCGTTTTCACAGTAGGTACAGACAATTGTAAAAGGAATGAGTAAATACATTATTACATAAGGATAATCAATTTTCTTGATCGCAATCAACCACCTGCTATATCATGTTTTTACTTTAACAATTTCGGTCTATATTGAATTTTAAAACGTATCCAAACGAGTTAACAGGATTTGTGATAAATATTTAAAAACAAAAAAACCTGTCCGCATTTAAAATAAAAGGCTCGAGAATTGATTGATTAAAATTATAACTAAACAAATGCTTTTGGACCCAATAACCAGCATATAAAATTTTGTCAAAACTCAAAGAGTTAAGACTACAAATATTATAATTTCTTTCTTCATAATTATATGAAAGTGGGAAACATCAACAGGATTATTTATAAAAAAGAATATACAATAAAAAAATGGAAAAATGTTAAATTTGAATTTACGTAAAAGTGACCAGATAACTGCTAGAGACTAAGCCAAAATGATATTCTGCCAAGTTTTGATCACCAATTTCACAAGTTAAAAATCATAAATTACAATTTCATACTCTCCCAATTTACGTGATTGTTCACTTTGTTTAAATTAAAAAAATCAATAAACAAGAATAATATATGAAAAACTGCCCCACAACAGTTGGCCATTTTAAAATCTTGGTTCAAAAGGAAGACTTGTTAAAACCAAAATATTCAGTTCCAGATTTTCTATAGTCAAAATTTAAAAAAAAAAAGAATCTTTCCGGGTAGAGTTATTAACCACTAACCAAGGAGCCTTACACACGAAAAATAAAAAGTGACAGCAATCAACATCTGCTCATCATCAATATTATCACAGAATATTGGACCACAAGAGCATTGAAACAACTGCAGAACTGGAAAAATTCATTTTTCTTTAAAAAAAATTCCAAGCAACAACAGGCAAGGATCCAGTAGTTTGTGTGTAATCTATCGTAGATTTTAAATTTAAAAAACGTCCATTTTAATTTATTTTTCAATCAAGTATGACTATACATACTTCATTACATTCTAAATCTACAGCAACTATACCATTTATTAATTTTGCCATACCCATTGTAATTTACACATTGTCCACAATTTTTTTAAAAACTATTCATATTTTGTGCAATCATTCATCACCAGCTTTTACATTAATTGATAATGAATTGCACAACAGGCACTAATACATATCGTCTTCTTAAGGTCGCAGTTCTGCATGTTTTAAGTTTAAGTTTACAGCATTAACATTTTTATCTTTTCTTTGGAAGATTTAGGATTGATCAAATTCTTTACTAAGCTTTTAAAAAAATTTTAAAGCTTTACGTGAAGCTTTCTATAAACCTGAAACGATAAAAACCTGGTTTATTAAATAATATATATCTGCCCGGCCGAAAGCATCTTGAAATATAAATTAAATTCTAAGAGCAATGACAATAAACATGAATCGAAATTCCTGATTATACACTGGTTAATGAGCAAATTATTCCGGTTATTCTTTCACTTTTCTCATAATGGCATTCATACTAGTCAGGGCACATAATTAACAATACTGGAATTTTATTCGAAAATTGGAAACATGGTTAAAGTTTCTTCAAATTTATAATTTCTTATACACGATTCAATTCTGAGCAATAATAAAAAAGAATGATTAAAACATAAAAAAATGGCATCATTTGTGACAACAGATCTACATAGACCAGAGACAATGAGTGCAATGAAAATTTGCTGTCTCCCAAAGTCTTTCACGAAAAGTCCATTCTCAAAATACTTTATACATTTCTTACAAAATGCCAGCTACGCACTGTTATTTATTAATCAGAAACCAAACTTTCTGCGTTTCATTTCTGACGAGTGGGAGAAAAAAAAAACCTTACACTATACAAAAAAACACTGTCTCTATTCGATTAACCTAACCCTTGAGGATCCCCATGTGATGTAAAAAGAAAACAAAATGCGCAGCAAAAATGCTACAGGAAATAAACGAAGAAGTTTGTTTTTGCCCACCACCAACCACCTGGCACGTCTGCACATTGACTACTTTACAGAAAATATCTTAGTTGGCATGCGATGCAATCACTGCTTTAGTCGCACGACACTTAGCTGGTTTCAGGAGAAGTGGTAAGAAATTCTTCTGCCCGCTTATGATCATTTATGGCTTTCAATGTATATGTGTCATGAGGCAACTCTGACTTGCGACGCAGCAAAGGCTTGTCTTTTACTTTCTTTTTCACCTGGAATAAAATGACTTTTATCAAATAAAACTATTATATCACACAAAATACTACAAATAACACTGTTCACATGTCCATTCTTTCATCACTTATATAAACTCTTCCAACAAAACCTCACAAAAAAACGAAAACGTATTAAAATAATGTTGACGTCACTACCTGTGCATCAATCTTCCTTAACGACGTGAAACGAATGCATAAAAAATAGTAATGGGTGAAAAAAAAATTGAAATAAGTTAAAAGGTAAACTAATAATCTAAGTACATAAGGTTTGAGAGGTTTACTTTTCTACAACTAAAAATAATTTTTGAAAGTTTTCTACGATTCAAGGACACTTACATCTTTGGCTTCTATTTCTATCTTCTCGATCGTCATGTCATCATCGAGGGAATTTGAATCATAAATGTTGTTTGATGTTGTTAACACATTATTGATGTTGCTATTTAGAACTAACGCAATATCTTTGTACTATAAATAAAAGTAAACAAACTTTAACGACAAATCCTATGGCAAATACCGCAATTTAATTTCAAGTAATTACAACGGTAATTAAACACATTGTAAATCCATTTCTTACGGTATAAAACGCAACTTATTGATACACGTACCGTACTTACGTTAGGATTGTGATGAGCCAAACTTTTCACTTTTTCCCAGGCATCTTCTCTGTCTTTTAATTTTTGCTTTTCACTATTTGATAAACAACTATAAATTTTATGATCTCAAATTAGGAAAACAATTAAAAATTTATGAACCTTTGTCGTTCTTGTTTATAATGCTGTGTACATTCATCGAATAGCTTCTGGTTCATTTCCATAAACAACTTCAAAGCGTTATAAATCAACCCGTGGATTGTTCTGTTAAACAAAAGCCAAAACGATCAAACAAAAGTAAATTAAAAACTTGCAAGTATTATACTTATTCCAATGAGACTTTGAATTCTTATAAAGTGCAGGAAACATTATTGGTAAAATGATACTAGCGTTGTCACTTATTAGGCTCATTATATATTCGTTGTTCCAGTAATATAATGCTCTTTCTGCAACCTTTGTAAGTATAAAAATTGTTAAATTTTAAACAAATCTATAACATTATACCTTTTACTTGAAAATGAGGACTCGAAACACATTTAGCTAATTGTCTGAACAGTGGTACCATCACTTTAGTAAATTCTGCCGGCTCTATCACGTCCAAAATCTCTTCCAATTCGTTAAGAAACATTACCTTCACGACAAAAAAACAAAATCATTTAAGATTTTAAACAGTCAATAAATCAATAAAACGAAACCTCTTTTGGACTGTGGACTTTGGGCCAGAATTTAAGCAGCGCCATAATGACAGGTTCTGTTAAACTCGGATCTTTTTCCAGAAACTGAACTACACAGTAGGCCAGTTGAGGATGATACACACTGAGGGACTTCACTTTGTGAAGGGGAAGTAACACTTTTAGCAAGAACACCTTGTGTTCTTCTTTCAAAGGTAGAGCAAACCCATTGATTATACTAAAAAAACAATATATTTTAAAGATCTAACACAATATTTTTTCTGTTAAGCCATACCTTCCAAGAATTTCTAACAGTTCCGCAACACCATTATGGTGTTCCGTTTCGTAAATAAACCTAATTAACATTAAGAAAGCATTAGAAAAAATGTCAACACACGCTTATCAAGTGGAACCAATCATTACGACACACATTACCTATAGAATATGTTGTTTATTTGTTTCCTAATGTAGGCTCTGAGTCCCAAAAATTTTCCATATATTCTGTGTAACGTTGTTTTTAAGAAATCCCGTTCCCTAGGGTCTTCACTGTCAAAAAGTTCTAACAACTATGAAATAAATGAGTAAGTACAACAACTAACAAACTTAAAAACTCAATAACTCACTTGCAAAACAAACTTTTGATCTATGTACCGCTTTGCAATGTTTGGTTGGAAATCAGAGGATTCCAAGAACCTCAGAAAAAACTCGTATATTAACTAAGAAGAGAAGGGTAAAAAAAAAACAAAAAAACAAAACATAAATTATTGATGTTCACGTTTCCCATAAACACACGTTTTTCAAGGTTAATTTACCTGAAGATGTGGCCAGGCTGCTTCTAACGTCGGTTCATCTTCTTCAGGGTCAAATTCAGCTCCGTTCGGATTGGAGGACGGAGGTAAAGTCCGAAACAAGTTCACAGAGAACTAGTTAAAACGACATTAAAACCCCGCCATTAAAAACACATTTTACTGAAATAAAATTACCATGTGTACAGCCTCTGGGTAAATAGCTTCTGTTATGACTCCTCTTTGAGTTGTAACATATTCGACCATTTCGTGGAGAGCTGCACGTTTTACTTCCTTCCATTTTAAGTCACTAAGAGGATCAGCAACGAAATCAAATAGTACGCAGCATTGGCGTATTTTTTGAATGAATAATTCTTCTCGCTCGGCTGGTATTGCATCTATTAAATTTTTAACGTAAATTACAATTCATAGAAAGTCTAGTGAAACATGAAACCTATCTAATTGCATCAAAAATAATTTGATACACAGTCTTACCTTTCAACAAAGGCAATTTTTGAAGTTCTCTGTTTTTGCTTACATTAAACCTTGAAGAATTCTGTCGTTTATCTTTTTTAACGTACGGTGGTCCACCGTATTTTATTTTAGTTAACTGTGTTTGCGGGGGTACATTTTGCGGCTTATTAGTCGATGTGTTGTTAGCCGTCTTATTACCCTATCGTAAGTGGAAAAAAATATTCGATTAGTAATGTATATAAAACTATACGTACTCGTTAACTGGCAACACAGATAAAAGTTTGAAAAAAAATAGGCCCCATATTCCCATAATGGTAAAAAAAATACCCAATTGACATCTGAGTGTTCACACCCAATAAATTCACCAAGTCAACCCATAAAATTACGATTTATTAGCGCGAAAATTATTGTATTAGAGTAGGAAACAATCTGGAATTAATTCCGACATGTTACACCTTTATTTTCTAAAATGTACAAGGAAAATTTAGCGAAGCAAAATTCAATTTTTGAGTCCGCCATGTTGATTCATGCACCTTAAAGCTAAGTTAACACAGGAGGATTTTTTTTCAAGCATATTATTACGATCGCATATAACGATTGTGTGTCGGGCTTATTAAAAAATTGTTCTTACCTCTTCGCTATTTTCACTGTTTTCCTTTTCACTGCCATTTTTTCCGACGGTGTTATTACTTTTTGTGGGAGGCTGTAAAAATTTACAAACGCTAACATCATCATTTTAGGCCTAACCCTATCCTACGCTGACTACGAGCACTAGTCATGCATATTTTGCATTCATTTTTAACGTAATAGTCATGATTAAATGATTACCATTATTCCAACTGTGATTTTGTTGAGCTCACCTTTTCTTTCTTAGTTTTATTGGGCATTATCGACAATGCTTAGACCAATGTAACAACGATGACTTTGTTATTGAACGCACCAATGCATTACATCAGTAACAATAATTTTGATTGGTCGTTTTTTATCACGTGACAATAATCCTCTCCCAGCTAGTGTTGTAGTGTCATCTGGTGGCTAATTTTGTAATTTGTTAAATTTTAAATAAATTTTAGTTTTTGGCGGCTGTAAAGGGTCATCGATGAGAAAAAAATTTTCTCCAAAAATAAAAGGCAGGGGTGGCAGTGGTCTGTCTGACTGACGAATTTTTTTAATGTGTTAGGTCTGTTACTATATTAGTGTCATGATCTTCCAGGTCCACTTGGTTTCTATATTAATAATATATAAGAAAGAAACCAAGTGGACTGTACAAAACAACTACTACAATTTTTATTTAAACATCATTTAAGACACTCTACACGATGGTTATACTGACCAGTGGTCACTTTTGGTGCTTCCAACTGATTTTATTTTTAAAAAACCCATATTTGAGGAAATAAAAACGAAAATTTATTACAACGATCCAATATTTATTTAAATAAAGAAAAAATTATAAATAATGAGAAAAGAGATGAAGTGAGTTCCCATTCAATTTGCATGTCGAAATTTTTCAGAACAACTTTATAAATTCCACGAAAGCGGAGGACTTACGACTACGACATCTGAAATGCGAACTCTGTAAAACATATAAAGGAAAAATATAATGAAACGGTTTGGAGTTGTCTTCATTTTCTTAGATCCCCCTCTGAAAAACAAAATTCTAGATTATAAAATGAAAATGCAAGATAGTAAATTCCAAAAGCTAACCAACCACCACTACAAGCAGAGTGCACAGCAAACACTATACTACTATAAGCTACAGATGCGGGATTTGCGGAGAATTAGTTAGATACGGGGAAATGTACACTTACACCAGCCCAAACTTCAAATGTTGATTACTCCGGCTGCTAACAAATATAGATCTAAACTAGATAATAGTAGCTAATTTTTTTCCTATACGGAATACAAATCTCTGCATAATTTGCTACAAAATTGTCTATCAGTCTAAACTGCTGTTACAACACGTAATAAAAATGCAGCTATACTCACGGTTTAGGCCCTGAATCTACACCAATTTTCGGTTCTTCACTTTGTCCCTGTCGTTTAGCTTTGTACTGTCTCCCAATTGGCTTAACGGGGACTTCCGTTTCACCATGTACTAAACTATTTCTGTAAATCATAGCAATTTCGGCCCTATCTTCTATAGGGTCGCGGACTATGACATCTGATATGCGAACTCTGTAAAACATATAAATGAAAAATATAGTGAAACGGTTTGGAGTTGTCTTCATTTTCTTAGATTCCCCTCTGAAAAACAAAATTCTAGATTATAAAATGAAAATGCATAGATAGTAAATTTCAAAAGCTAACCAACCACCACTATAAGCAGAGTGCACAGCAAACACATAATTGTCTACAATACGTAATAAAAATGCAGCTATACTCACGGTAGATGCTCTGAATCAGATCCACCATCAGATTGATCTTCTTCTTCATCCACACCGCCCATTTTCGACTCTTCAACTTGTCCCCGTCGCTTAGCTTTGTACTGTCTCCCAATTGGCTTAACGGGAACTTCCGTTTCACCATGTACTAAACCATTTCTGTACATCATCAGAGGTTGCCAATCTTCACTGCGACTGGAGGGCATTTGGATATGGTGATCCAGAAAAACTAAACTGTGGACAAAATATTGAAGTAAAAGCAAAAGCACCCAAACTAAAATACTTACACAACTTTCTTATCTTGTTTCATTAACGTTTTAGTAAATTCACACAGTATCTCTAAAAATGCTAAGTTTGGTGGTGGGCCTGCTACATAAGAAGAAGAATAAAGAATAGAAGAAGAAGGAGGAGAAGAAGGAGAAGGAAAAGGAGAAAAAGAACATACCTCCTCAGGGTTTTCCAAGGCAAAAAGAATCCCCTTTTTGTGTAAAGCAACTACTGCATCTCGGTTTTGGACTCGATCCAAATGATCCGAATCGATCCGAATGAAAGAGCGAATCGTTTCGCTAATTCCTGTATATTAAAAATCACATAAAATCACATAAAATTTTACTTTGAAAAAACCGGTTATAACTTACTTTTATGGATTTAAACTGATAGGCTTGTCGATCCACAACTTCTCGATGTCTCGGTAACGTCTTTTCGAATAACATTGCTAAACTGCGGGCCATAGTTTCGGCACAATCCACTCTATTCATCTCGAGAGCTTTTTCTAAAGTTGTTTTGATAATATCGCCGTAATCGTTGTCGAACTGAATGAAATCATAAACGTGAAAAAAATGTTGGGTTTGAGGTGGTGAATCAAAATTACTTTAACGTAATGTTTGAAGATATCAGCTGCTACTAAGTCAATATTCAAAACATTAGACATAACTAGTTTACAAAAAGAGGTCAACCAATTTCTTCTTTTGTGTAATTCTGCAATCTCGTCTTGATCATCTTCCATGAAAACTTTTTCCTGAATAAACATGATCAAATGATTTTGCAAGACTTCTTTAGGTTCGTACACCAAATCCTTCAAAGCGATGTTATCTCCTAATTGCTTGCAGAATATTAGAAGCAAGTCGCAAATACTGACGAATGCCTGGATAAAGACAGTGGTTACAATTTGTAATATTTTAGGTTAACAAGTTTACTTTAGCCTGGATAAACCCTATTCCGCTTATCGTCAACAGATTGTGGCATACTTCCATGTAGGCATGTAATTTCTCTTTTAGCGGTTGAACTTCTAATTGTTGGTTCGGATTACTCTCGTTAAGATGTTCCAAATGTTTAATCTGTTTTATTTTACCCGTTATTAGCTAAATACAGTTATTTAAATTACTTTAAATTTCATATTTCGTATTAAAGTTTCGGCGAAATATTTTATAGTTGCACTAGAGTGCACGTTACAGATTTATTTTATAAAAATATTATTTCTACAACTGCGTTTAAATACATGACCCTTCAGGGCCACCGTAAAAAATTGACAAAAATATTTTACAACGACCCCCTTTTTTATTTTTTTATAATAAAACACAAAAGTCAGAAAAGACATATTTATTTATCTAATTAAAATACATAATTGCATTGCAAATACAGAATTGTACTGCAAACTTTTTTTTATCAAACTCATTTCCCAATGTTATTCAAATGTTGCAAATACAAGACACTTTGCCACTTCATTTATTCATTGACAAACCGTTTTCTAATCACAGATTACCCCGCTTTATTTTAAAGTTTCGGTTGTTTTTGCGAATGATACAAAACAAACCTTCAAATAAAATGTTCACATTATTTCAATCAAATAATTCACTACAATATGTCTACAAATATAATTCATAATAAATATTAATATTTCTGTAAAGTTAGATTTTAAATTAATCTCAACACTACTCCCAGAATTCATTTCTTACTAAACATTTGCTTCTTTTCAAAATAAAATTTATATGCCATTTTGTCATTGATTTGAAGCAACAAATTAGTAAAGCAGCACCAAAATTTTAAACATAATAATAGTTTGCTTGGTAAAATTTACCCAATCACACTCGATATTCATTTGTCTTGGACTCAAATAAATGTCATTGTCGATTCAGTGAATCAGGAAAAAAAAACAAAAAACAAAACATAATAAAACAAATACAAGCTCCAAGTAAACTGCCACTGGGAAAATTTCTGCTGCCAAAATCTACACATTCGTTTAGTTATCATCGACATCTAGTAATCAGTAAGCTTTTATGCAATTACAAGAATCTACAAAATCGGACACTATTAAGAGGATATTAAATGTAGTCTGATGAGCGAAAAGAAAAGGAAAAATTAAAAATAAAACAGTCTGGTTGTCATCATGGCATTAGGAGAAGTGAAAGTTATAAAAAAGGAGGATTATACAAAATGTTTGCATTAAACATATGCATACGTAGAAATTTGACAGTCAGTTGCTACTTGTCTTAAAAAAAGATGAGAGATCTGTACAAAAGATGGCTTTGTCCTCCCGAGCATGATGAGAACTAGACTAGATTGAAAAGGGTCTCGTGGGACTGTACAATGGCCTGAACGTTGCCAGAGACCAGGGTACTAAAAAAGCACACGCAATCTTCTTATAAATCACTTTCACCATACAACGCTGTCGAGAATGACATGTAATCCAAAGCTCCAGCCATAGCATTAGGACCCTTGAACGGAGCCATGCGTTGAATACAATATTCTGCTTGATCAGGAGGTAATTCGCGACGTAATTCCTCGGCAGTAATAAACGGCTAGTAAGAGAAAAAAACACAATAATAAGTAATAAAATAATATTGTCACAATAACTTAAACTCAACCTTATCTGCAGCCAAGATACGGAAGGATTCGATGACTTGTTCAGCCGTATCGGTATCCGTACTTTCTCGAGTCATGAAATCTAAAAATGCATCAAAGTGCACGTATCCCGTATTATTTGGATCGACTATATGCATGATACGTTGGAAGTCACTGTCGCCCTATGAAAATGAAGCGTTTTCCGTAAATTTACAATACGGTTTTGAAATTTTGTTCTCCAAACCTGTCGATCTTTGCTGATGCTGTAACCGATGCTTACAAGACATGATTTGAACTCTTCTGGTGCTAATCGTCCAGTCCTATTTCTATCAAAATGATTAAACGACGCTCGGAACTCGTTCAATTGTTCCTGTGTGATTCCCTTTGAATCACGTGTGAGAATCTGGTTCTCAACTTCATTAATATTTCGGTTGATTGATGTGAGCAAGTGCTCCCAGCCTACTCGTAATGTTTCCATCGTGTATTGAGTGTATCTAAATATAACGAAATCAATTCTTAAAACCACTTTCAATGAAAATTGATTGTGATAATACCTATTCTCGAAAATCATAGATTCTTGTACTTCTTGATGGTATTTCTCCAACTCATCCATGTGTGGACGATAAGTGACCACTGCTTGGTGGAAGGTTTTCAATTTAGTAAGCTGATCTTCAAGCGCACCTCCAATGCCCATTCCAATTGTAGCCACTGCGTCCATCTGTCTTTCGATCCACGGTCCAACAACATTAGCCTTTTCGGCAAACTGGCGACGAAGATGCTCGTTATCTACACGAAACAAGAGAATTATAAAAAAAAGCACACACAAGTTCAAAAATAAAATTCTTACTTTGCTGACGCATGAGTTCATTTTGCAAGACTTGATCTCGTTTGGGAACTAATTGTCTAACTTCTGCCCATTTCGAATTAATATCCTAAAATCAAAAATTAACATTTGAATAAAATTTACTAAACCAAAATCTTACAACTAAGTGAGATTTGTGCGGGGGAGGAAATAAAATAGTCGTACTGCTGATTACTATCTAGGCCTTTTAATTTATGCTAACTTACTTGCTCTAAGTTCTCCTTCACGAATTAAGCATTAAGAAATAACATTAAGAGATACAGTTTTAGCCGCACTTGTTTCCAGTGCGCACTCACATAAACCAAATCCATATTACCAGCCTAAATGCCTCGTCCTGCACTTACATTAACTGTTAATGAAGTATACGGATTCTCTAGGGCGCCAGGGATGTTGTATTTCTGTGCGGTTGTCTGCACTTCTTGAACCAACATGACAATTGACTTGTATTCCTTATCAGCTTCACCTAAAGTTTGCTTGAATTGCTCATGAGCATCAATCAATCCCTAAAATAAGGAAATAATTTAGAATTGTATTTTGTCAACCTTTTTTTCCCAGTATACTTGAATTTCTTCCATCGTATGGACTATAAACATATCGACTAAATCTTCACGTGCACCGTCTAACCAGTTGTTGAATGGCTGAAAATTAAATGAATTCACACATTATTATTCCAGTTTTTTAAACTTAGAACTTACAGCAGCTCGCTTGGCGAATTCCAAATGCAACTGATCGATTCTCTCCAAGAGTCGTTCTGCTTCCTAAAGTGAAAGGTCTTTTAGAAATAATTTCCAATGAAATGAATTAACGTACATCGAGGGCAGTCCTTCTCTTCTGGGTCAGTGTTCCCAGTCTGTCCCACTGGTCGCAAATTCTTTGACATCTAGCATTAACTGAAGCTGAATCATGATATTCCAAGGCACTAAATGAAAAAAAAGGATTTAATATTTTTCTTAAAAAGTAACTCTCACAAACAAATTAAATACTTTAGCTCTTGAGCAATAGCTGCTATCTGTTCTACGCGATCTTGATGAGCTGCCAAATCGCTTTCGAAGGCCTCGTGTTTTTTCTTCAAAGCCTAATTTACAAACAATAAGAAAGTTTTTATTACTCTTTCACGTAAGTAGTAAAAAAAAAAAAAAACCTTATCTCACCTTTAATTCATTCAGACGACATCTACGGAAATCCTGGCTTTGCAGCATTTCCTCTTTCCCACCGGTCCATTCTTCATGAATGTCAGCTTTGTGTTTAAATTTCTGCGCAAGATGATCCAAACGTTCCAACCTATACATTAACAATACGATTAAAAAAATTTCTCAAATTTCTTCCAACTAAACCTTAATACCTCATCATTTCAGACAAAAGCCATTCTTCAAATCCTTTTTCTGCCAACTCAAGTCCCTTCCAGGCATTTGCGATGTCAGACACCATTTTGCCTTCAGTGGGCAAGTAGGCAGGTCTGTTGCTGAGGCGCAACTTGGTCTGTAGGGTGTTGAAATTGGTTTCCAGTTTTGCTTTCTGTTCGACGCGAGGAGGTTTGTGCTTGCGCCTATAAGTGCGAAACTCTTCCAATTTCTTCTGTACAGCAGCCAGAGAGTTATCAACTGTTCGGTTCTCTAGCCAGGGAGTTGTACGACGTATCCACTCCAACAACTACAAACGGTAACCACTATGTAAAAAACAACCCGTAAATACATCTTACGATCAAATCTGCCTACATCGCTGGCAAGCCTTTCATACTCCTCCATCAAACGTTCATTTTCCTGGTTGACCTTCAATACCTTGCAGATCCTGTTGGCCGCAGTTTCAGCCTAATAATTACCCAAACAAAAAACACAAAACGGGTTAAATTATAATACATAGTTGCTCTTAGTAACTAATTTTAAAAGGTTTACCTGTTACCAAATTTATATAATGAAATTTGCCACCACCACCAATAGTGTTTTAACGACTAAAACTTAAATACTCTACCTTTTGGGCTCCAGCGAACGCATGGTAATAGGAGGATACGTACGTCATAACAGCTCTCTCATCTGGCATTGCTGTATTGCACATATCTGTAAGTAACATGCAAAAAAAATTGCAAATGGTTGCCTGTATTTGCCAAGAAATCTTTACAAAGAATATAAACTTTCTTAAATCTTTAATATCCGTCGCTTCTGAAATAAGATAATAAAATATTTATTATATTTCATAATTTCAAAAGAAAATAATCTAGGAAATCTGGCATGGTTAACAGGCTGACCATTTTCCCCCGTTTCACAGCAGGTTCCTTGCCTGCAATTTGTTACCTGGTGTGCCCCCTGGAAGGCATGATAGTAACATGAGACATAAGTCATAATGGCTCGTTCGTCGGGTTTTGGTGTATTGATGAGATCTGAATAGGGAAAAAAATGTATTTATTTTTCAGGGTCCGCATCGTCGATTTGTATCCCAAGGTTAGTTTTTTAACGGCTACCTCTAGCAAATATGTCACGTTAATTGAAAAGTAGTACAGGAAATCCGCATGCAGAAGCTAGTTAAACGATCACAGTGTGTAAAAATCAAATTGTTTCCTTCTTCTGCTGTGAGAAATTAATTATCATTCATGTCATGCTGAGACAATCATTTAATCCACTCGACGCCTTAAATTAGCTCAGCTGTAAATGAACGCACATTAGTTGTCAGTCAATTCACACCATGCTCTGTAAACAAAAATTGCACACTGGAAAAAAGAAAACAAAATTTAAAATCAAGTGCGTCACTTCAAAATTATTTTATGTATTAGCTGCGATCACACATTGAAAAATAAAAAAAACCATGCTTAAAAAATTGAAAATTTTACCTTCTGGATCCAACATGCGAGGAATATCCAGATATTTTTCTGCCACATCAAAGGCAGTATTCAAATTTTCTAGTGGGTTGTCCTAGTAAAGTGAATAACAGATAAAAATTATTTACAACCATTTTATCAGTTTAAATTGTTTGGTTTTTGTGATTTTTTTGATAATAAGATTTGTTATCACAAAGTAAGATTTAATATTTACTTTCGAAAGTCGTGAATAGTCAATAAGATCTGGGCGATGCCGGTGAATAAGTGCACAAAACGCCAAACCATCCTTAAAACTAAGGAGAGAAAAATTTAACATCACAAAAAAATAAAACACAATATTCAAATACCTGAGATGAAAGTTTTGAACATTAACATTCTTATATGGCGCTGTCTTTCTTTGACACCATAAGAGTAAACCTTCTTTAGCTGTCATTTCTATCAAAATAAAGGAATTGATTAGTTATTTGTAATCGGGTTAAATGAAATTAAATACCTTCTACTGAAATATCTTGAATGGCAAAACGAAGAATAATCGTCCAGATCATACCTAGTGTCATTTTGACATTTCCATCGACAATTTCTGTGTTAAAGAAACGAAGTTATTTTTTTAAAAAAATTCAAATTTTATATCAACTTGGAATTACCTTCAGCACCAATGGAGACAAGTTTGACTCCTTTACTGGCGATGAAGTCGAGTGCTTTATTCACATTAGCAATTTTATGGAATCGCATTTTGCCGCGGTCGGGTTTGGGCAGAGTCTCGCCCGAGATCACTTCAAGTAGCAGCATCAGTTTGAGACCATTTCGGAAATCTTCTTCTATATTATCAATTTGTGTTCCGGCTTTTCGTAGATGAGAATTACACCACGCCGTGAAAGTCTATACAAAAAAAAAAAAAATACCGTCAATCAATTTCTCATTAAAACCTCTATTTATTTAATTAAAAACCTCTTTTATTTATTGACATCAATCCACCCATAAAAAGAAGACACCCATCGTCCATTACAGACCATCTGCCCGCTCAATTACCAACGAAAAACATCTCAAAATGACAAATCTGTATGCCCAACACGTTTTAATCGACTATTTATTTTTAGCATTTCCTCATCAACCAATTACCAAACGGAAAAAAGGTAAAAAAAAAAAAAAAAAAATATTCAAATATTTTTTTTCCCTCCGCGACTGGTTTCCTTGACCGGGGTCAGGTTTTAGGTCACCACTAAGATCAAAATAGATAGATTCAGCAGTGACAATATTTATTTTTAACATCCACATAAAACACTAAAACTTTTCAGAGCGACAGAGGGGACATTAGGAATGAAGCATGCTTGAACAAGTAGGGAGAAACCCTTATCTGGCAATGCAACTACAGTATTTCGAGTGTCAAAAATAGAATGGCCAAACAGCTTTCTCGAATCTGGCACACACTTCCCAGCTGTTCTCATCCAAGTTTGGAAAAAGACCTACCACTGTTTATTTCACCATCATAAAAAAAAAATTCCCCTCTAACTCTTAACATTTCATATTTAAATATGCGATAACACAACCGCGAAAAATCACTCCATTTTTCAGTCATCACTCCCGAAAACTTTTTGGGGTCAAACTCAATTTAGATCTCATACAAATATAGAACTTCCCCTTCCTTCATTAATAATAAGTTTATTTCTATCTTTTAAAATTAGGTTACACTTGTTTACAAATTCAAAAATTTAAAAAAAAAAGCATGTGGCGGAAACAGTTACAAAACCCGAGACATAAACAAAGCGCCAATGTCAAAGCCACTACACAATTCTTGCCAAACACAGATCAAGTTTTCAAATCCTTAAAAATCACAATCGCTTTTTTCATTAGTTTCATTGAACTGTAAAAAGAAAAAAACTTAATAGTTTCGTCCTCATATATACAACAAGCACTATTAAAAGACATACAAATGAGAGCAAGAACGAGAAAAAAAAAAAAAAAAAACTGTTGAGTTGTAAGGTAAAATTTAAAAAAATAACAATCTATTTGTAGTAATCCAAAAATTTCCCCATCTGTTTCTCATATCAATTCCTTTCATCAACCTGAAAAATATCCTCCAGAATTTTTTATTATCGTAATACTAACTCTTCCGGTTGGCCTAGGCCAAGCAATTCCAAGGCTCAAGGCTGTGCAACACGTAACAAGGTGCAACCAAATTTATTCGTTGCGTCCTTTACAAGGTTGTCTATCAACGAAACTGTTGTCAATCAAACAAAACCCGACAAAGACAACTAACACGATTTTTTTTAAAAACTAATACACCTTTCCATGTCGTCACCGGAGACACACTATACTGCACAAGAAGGGCAAAGAGTCGGCTTTTCAAATCTATTTGTAGCTCAACGTCTCTTTCAACCAGCTGACTTTCTATATTAGGTCTGGGTGACTCTCTCGAGTCTCCACTCCCGTGTAGCCAACAATATTCACCTCGAAACAGATTAGTATACGTTCGCATTTGATATGTTTCTATTTTCTGCTTCCAAGTTACAAACACTTTTAATTATTCACTCGTACTTAACCTTAACTAAACTTTAAAAAATTAACATGACAATACTTTATTTATATTTAAAAAAAATCAATTTGACGCCTGGAAAGAGTCCTTGTGAAAATATTTCCTTGTCATGCTTCTGCAAACAACAACAAAAAACATGAAAAACTCATTTAATCCTACTAATAAAAGTATTAAGAGATTCTTTTTACTTGAAAAATTCCAACATTTCTACAGGCGTTTAAATACTTTTAAGTTGAACACCTTTCTGCAACTTGTTAGTGAAAAGAAAATTCCTGTTATGAATCATAGAAACATTTTTTTTAATAAAAAAAAATGCCATTAAATTTTATTAAACAGGCGTTTCACCCCAAACTGTTTCAACAGAAAAATCCCAGTACAATCAACTCTTTATCCCCTTGAAAAAAAAAATCGATAAAGAGAGTTTCAAGTGGTCTACCGGATAAAAGCTTAAAAATTTCGACTGTATCCTCTTAAGCATCCTGAAAAAGTCGAATCTCATCAAAGACACTACACATGAGTTTGGAATGTATCCCACGTCATTTGGGGAGGAGAAGAGAGAGAGAGAAAAGGGTCAAACTGAGGACAAAGTTTGCCATAAAATATGCCCACTTGTGTATTTACAGCATCGTTGAACTCGGCTGACTACTGTTGAATGGACACCACCCAAAATGCCACGAGGCAGTTTGATGTAAAACCTGCTCAAAAACCCTGGCTATTGTAAGATTAGTTTGAAAAATAATAACTCAATTTTAATAGTACGATGTCCTTTGACCGCTTCACTGACATCGCTAATAACCCTAACTCGACACATTTTGACGGGAGAAACAAACGTTTCGACATCGCTTTTAATTAGATCATTTTTCACTAATAAAACGTACTCATATTTTTATACAGTCACTAACCTATTTTTACTCCATATATCAATTATACGTTATTCATTCCATAAGCTGATGTTTATCTCACGCCTTTTCCTGATATGTAATCACAAAATTAGGAATTATTACATGAAATAATATTCCCTCATATATGGGAAAATGAAATGGAATGGAAAAAAAAATTTCACCAGACGTAATTTTTGTTTGTAAGCATTTTTTGGTGTAAATTGCATGGTGTTACTCTTCAGGAAATATTTGCTTTGCACATTTTGTTGCATCCTTTTCATACACTTTTCCTGTGCATTCATATTCCAAACGTTGGCGAAATAGAAATAAATTGCTAGGGTGTGTTTACAACTTAAGCTACAACCATCCATTAATTACTCTCATAAAATTTCCTAAAAAATTTTTTCTATTAAAAATATTTGAATTTTACTGTAAGGAAGCCGTGGGATATCTCTCACGTTACCATTTTTGGTCATCCGAGAAACTTTTAACAACACATCCCCTAAATGTTTACATCTCAATTTCCTTAAAAATGTTTGCAAACCCCAAAATCCTCTTTAAGCTCCTCCCATACATTTAACTCCCTCGCTAACGACTATAATTAAATAAACTGTAAAGTAAAAAAGACTCACTTAATCCTTTAATACCGACTTAATTACCCAAAACTAAACCACATTTAAATATCTAGTGTATTCTTATATAAAAACAACGGTTTTCTGCTTCCGAATCGGAATTGAGGAAGTAAAATAGTATGAAAAACCTTAACAGCCTGCCAATTTCAGTCGCACAGACAAATACATTACTATCTGCATAAATTTAATTACACAAAGCATAAATTCCTTATCTCATCACAATACGGCGCTTTAAAAAAAATTTCTCTCTCTTCCTGAACAAAAGCTTAAAGACACGCGAGGAAAAAAGAATTCCCTATAGTGGGTAAAGAGTAAATAGATTCAGCATACACGTAACTGCAGATATTTTAAGCTCAAGTAAGAAGTTTCTGGTCTCCATGAATGCCAAGCATTCAAAGGAAGCATTTGAAGGTTGAATCATTCTCTCAATACAGGTTCAGGTTATACATATTTTGTGACAAAAATATGTTACCTGTAAAAGAAATTACTCGTTATATCGTTTTAGGAATAAAGTATGTGTAAAGTTTTAGCGTTGTGTATGTTCCTTTCTTTTGTATTTCTATTATTTTTTTTATTTGCGATTTGATATCATCGCATCCTTGGTGATCAGGATTATCTTAACTGATATATCGGTTCATGGTTCTTCTGAAATAATACCGGGTTTCAGAACACCATGATCCATTTACGGTCACTTAATTTACCTCGCCTAAAAAAATGAAGTGCATGTAACTCTCCATTGAACTTCAATTGCATTCTAATTTCATTATCTGAGGTAGATAATGAGGTCATTATTTATATAGAGACAATATTTGGCAATTTTTCACGTGATTGTTGTCAATTTTTATTGGGATCAATTTTGGAGGGAAATTAGAGAATTATATTAGGCTTAATTCGTAGTGCACTTGACAAGAAGAGAGAGATGCGAGTACGAAGCACATAGAAAGTTACCTTTCGTTGCTGCTTTTCCCAAGCCGGGTCGAGAAGTCCTTCGCGTTCCCATTCTTCTTCTTGTTCCATGTATCCATCGTTAAACTCCATACTGTTCATGATGTCTGCCATATTTTCGACTGCAATGTTAAGGGAAAACTATTGTAAATTGTCGTAGTGTGAATCGAATCCTCGCAGTGATGAGACAAACGCCTTCACGGCATATATCGACCTACAGCGAGAAAGTGTAGAGAATTGTGACGTCATGTAACGCAAGTTCCGAAAATGATATCACTTCTGCTTCCGGGGAATTTAAAAATGGCGGATGTTTATTTTGAATCGTGACAACTAACCTGATATCAACTTATTTTCTGATAAATTTGATTTGTATTGTGTGGGCTTTGTAAGTAAAGATTATACAGTTTTATGTGGTAACTAATTTTATTTTTCTAAACAGCAACATTTCAAAATTATTACAAAGTCAGAAATGTTTCTATATCGTAATGTTAGTAAACTCACGGTTACTCTCTACAGTGTATAAAAGAAACCGGAATGTTTATAATGGACAACACTCTCCCCATTACTTTCGAAAAAAAAATAAATTTCGATGAACTTAAAATTTATTTTTATTTATCATTCAAAACAAAACGTGCCGAAACATAATTAACACATGTCAAGGTGGTATAGCAAACACTTTTACTCAGACAAAATGTCTTTTCGAAAGCAAAACCTGGCACAGATTTTAAACTCATTTAACATAATAAACATCGCCACTGATTTCCATACAAAGACAGAAAACTTAATCGGTATGGAAAACAATTTACTCCTTGTCACTGGTACGGGGTCTGTAATTACGACAAGCACGCTGCAAACGGGATCGAATTTGCTTAAATTGTGTCCATGCAGACACGTCACTCGTCACATTATCAGTCTCTTCATTTCGCTCTGTCATGCAAATATTGGACGCAATGCCACTGTCGGGCGTCCCGGTATCTCCGCTCTGCTCTTCGCTACCCTCAGCTGTAGTGGAATTACTTTCGGTATCAGATGCACCACTATCATAAGAAAAAGTCCTGCAACACCCATTAGACGGTGCATTCGTTCCGGATGTCGATGGATGCGATGTCGATTCAGAATCTCCTGATTTATCAGCACAGTTTGTAGAATCTTCTTTTTGTACCTTTGTTGAGTTAGACTCAGATTCAGAATCAGAATCCGAATCTGAAATTTGTAATTTCCTTTTTCGGGTCTGTCTTTTCATCCGACTGCTGGGTTCTTCATCTTCTGAACTGGAGCGTATTTTACACCTATGCGCCACTTGGCAATCTGACGAATCACTATCAATTTCCGACGATGAATCTTGAGTTTGAAGCCTTGATTGACGTGATTTAACCGTATTTCCTTGTGTTCTAAGCTTAGAACAACGCGCTCGCTTAGATCGTCTGGGTTTCTGCTTCATATGTTGGCGTCTCTCTGCAATTAGTTGTGAAATACGATTAGTTGCCGAATCGCTTTTTACTTCTTGCGACGAAATTTCTTCGGGTCCGTCTTGAGACAAGTTCGTTGCATCTGCGTTTCTACTTCCGTTACTTATGGCACTGACGTAAGCTACAGTCAAAGGGCTCAGTCCCCGACCCTGAATACCCATTTCCCCGTCAGAGGAAGTATCGCTACTCGCGTCAGAAATGGTTACGTCTTCAGGGCCACCAACGAGCCAAGGTTCAGCAGTTGTGCTGGATAAACTTGCATCGGAGTGCCAACCTTCTATTTCACGCTGCACTAAAGAATCAAAAAATGCCATCATGCGGGGATCTTCTAATGTCGATTTTTGACTGTAATCGTGTGACATCACTTGACCACTTTGCAATATTAAGCTGATGTATTCTTCATGAGAATATACTTTACGCTCTTTATCAATGTCAGGGCAATTCGTTTCTAAACCGCCCGTACTATTTGGCACAGCAAATGGGCTCCACAACTGCAGAAAAATGTATAAAAAAATTAGTTTTCAAGACAACTTTTTTCTTTATATTAAAATTAAAATGACCTTGATAATTTTTTCCACACCCGAAGATGCGAGTAAAAAGTTTGAAGTATTAAATCGAACTTGATTCACGATTGAACGATGCCCCTTTAAAACCATATGTGCTTCATCAACCCAAGAGACTGTAAAAATCAAATTATTAATTTTAGTACTATATAAATTTGGTCAAAAATTATGTTTACCCCGGGAACCTTCGTCCGGAATTCTCCACATATAGAGATTGAAATCGTCGGAGCCAGATAATACAAACTACCATAAACATACAAATTAAAAATTATTTGTTTAAATTGTATTAGTGATAATTTTACCTGATCTCTATCACCAGCAAAACAGCAACTTTTCATAGTACACGAATTGTAATATTGTTTATGATCAAACTGGCAAACAGGTTTTGGAGAATGAATATTATACAAAACTGGAGGAAGACGACGTCTGAGAGCAAGAATCTGAGTCCCAAAATTATTAAATCTAACACTCATGCAACTTTCAGACGTTGCATTTGAGTTAAATTTAAGAAGAGAGCTAAAAGGTACGAGTAAAAAAAAATCTTATTTAAGTTTGAAAATTTGGATTCTCCTTTGTTACCCTTTCTTTGGAACTCTTATATCCCATAGAGAAACACCCTCTCTGGAATTGGCAGTTGCAAGCAGGCGAGGTTCGACAGGGTTATACATCACTGCGTGAAATGCTGAGGTATATGCCGCAAGACAAAATGGTTCTGATAGTAATTGTAATAAAAGACAATTAAAATTTAACAGCAATGTTATATACAAACTATTACCTGTACTACTCGGTTCCCTTATATCCCATATTAAAATTCGCCCATCTTCACAGGCACTGGCAAACACGTTGTCATTTAAAGGGTCAACTGATAAACCGTAAACAGCTTCTTCGTGTAAAAACACATCTACCGTCCTTCCCCTAAGGACCAATGCAAAATGAAGTCATAAATTATACGGTTTAATTTTTTTTTTTTTTTGATAAAGGTTAATATTTTAACTTACGATTGAAAATCGTGGACAATAACTTGTTCGTCGTTGCCTGAAAAGAATGTTTATCAAAAATCAAAAATCAGAATCAAATGATGAATCAACGTGCGGGATCAGATTACCTGCCGAAAATATTTTCTTTCTATTATTATCAAATCCAAGGCAGAAAATATTACTTCCATGTTCTCCTTGCATAGAAATCGGTGAATCTTTTCCATGAAGAGCTTTTTCCACGTTCCAAACTAGAACTCTTCTGTCATCGCCACCTATTGTAATTAGATGCAATTTAAATGTACTGATCCAGGGTGTCATGTCGGATTAAAAGTGCACGCTATAAACTTTTTGATACCTGAGTTGTCTTCTAATAAATTGAAATCGTCAAATAAATAAATAAATAAATATACCCTTACCTGACACAAGCCATTCGCCTTCTGGTGAAAATTCGATAGCATTCACACATCCGTAATGGGAATACAAATCTTTACGATAGAGATTAGTAGCACAGTACAGTCTGTCTTTCATCAATCTCACGCCCAAAATATTTGGTCCATTATATTCTCTTCGTTTAAGGTAGTTTAAAGAAGTTAACGATGGGGAATATCTGACCGACATTGTCACAATTTGTGATCGCGATCAACAAACACATGAAAAGAAGTCAGCTGAGCATTTGTTCAGCTTGCAAGTCTCGACTCGACCGTGTCAATCGTGGACATTAGATGTCTCGCCTATCAGTTTGAAAAAGAGTTAATAAATGCAAAATATTCGGGGTTACTTATAAGTTTAAAATTTAAAAAAAAAATGTTACAGTGTATTTGTACTTTATTTTTATCTTTTATTTTATTTTTTTAAATCTATTTTTAGTTTTATTTACTTGATTGGTTAGTATGTCGTCATAGTAACGATTTGTTTACAAGATGGTGGGTCTCGTTTTGTTTATATTATTTTTTAGTGTCGTGGATTTAGCTGATATATTTATAAAATTTATTCCAGCCTACGACGTTGAAAGAAGCTGTTGCGAAGCTGGTTTGTTATTACTCTCCTTCAATTCTAACTGATATCATTTATTTTTATTTTTTTATTAGGAGGCCAAAACAGGAATGAAAATTGGGGAAATGAAAGAAGTGAAGATGTACGGGCAGTATCCTCCAATAGAAAAACTTGATTCAACTTTAGTTTCATTTACAGAATGCGAGTGAGAGTGATTTTTTTCTTTAAAATTAAATATAAATTCAATGTATAAACATTTTTAGAAAACTTATGTTGTCTACGAATGCAATTGAAAAAATCGCAAATTTGAATGGATTAAGTATGTGCTAAAATAAAAAAAAATATCCTCCGCATTTTCGAACTTAAGAATTATCCTTCTTTTTTTTTTCCAGAAAACTTGAAAACTTTATCTTTAGGAAGGAATTATATCAAAAGTTTTAGTGGATTGGTAAAATTAGTTTTTGAATCTCTAAAAGTTTTAATGACTGAATAATAACAGGAAGCAGTTGGTGAAACCTTAATTAATTTGTACATCTCGTATAATTTCATTGAGAAGTTAAAGGGTGTTAATGTGTTGAAGAAATTGCAAGTGCTATATATGTCTAATAATAATGTCAAAGACTGGAATGAGTTTCAACGTTTGGTATAAAAACACGGGACATTTGAAATTATAATTTACTACTTTGTAAACTTTATAGGCTGAATTGCCCAATTTGATCGAATTGTTATTTGTTGGCAACCCTTTGGAAGAGAAGGCAACCAATGAAGGCATTTGGAGAGATGAAGTGCAGAAACGTTTGCCAAAGCTGCGAAAATTAGATGGTTGTAGATTTTATTTTCATTAAAATTCTTATTCAAATTGAATTTTTAGGAGCTCCAATTGTAAGGGATGAAGACGAAGGGTGATTTATTAAATTTTGAGTCAATTCAATTTTTATATTATTATAAAATATTTAATAAAATTTACATTACATTGATACAGAATAAAAAAATGTTTGAATGTTGTTGTATCACTGCATATTAATAATAACATAATACAAATTAAGTTGATAATATTTAATAGCATGAAAACTGATAAATGTGCGCACTTTACATGTAATTTTCAGTTCAAAATGATTTGACATTCTTTTTTAATATTGTAGTCATTCAAAATTGCATGTACTTACATGAGATTTATGTACAAATGAATATAGTTATTACGTTTTAAACTCTTAAACAGCAAAATAATTTTCAGTATTATACATATTTATACATATAGATTAAAAGTTGTGATAAGCAAAATACTATACATGTGAGATCAACAATTTCGTTTTCTATTTCACTATGTACCACAGGCCACTTATCACATGTGACAGCAGAATATAACAAATATAGGCTGCACAATTTCGAATGGGTTGAAAAATTTATCAACAAAATAAAAGGAATTAAACTAACAGACGTCAAACTAGAATGCCTTTCACGTCATGTCAACCAAATCTATTTGAAAACAACAACAAAAAATCTTTCACCTAACACGTCACAAATTAAAAACACAAAATATAAACATAAAACTTCATTTTTTAAAAAAATTTTTTTAGTTGCTTTATAAGTGAAGTGATGTGACCCCTCTAAAACTTAACCTTCGCTAATAAAATCCAATCAAATAACAAAACGCAGTGTAAAAAATATGTAGGGTGAATTTTTTGGTCAATGCTATACTTTAGTTGTTACTTATTCACTCACAGAACTAACATTTGACACTTTGAAAAATACAGAAATGTAAATATAAAACCCATTATGACAAATATATATAAAACTTTATACAAAAATGAAAGGAAAACCAAATGAAATGCTATTTAAAGACCTTTGGGTCTGACGTGAGTAATTTTTCATAATTATTGAGCTTAAAAATTGAGAAATTCACGATTTTATAATGTCACCAACACTACAAAATCATGTCAAGCCGTAGGCCACAAGTAATATTAAAAATCGTAATCGTTGAATTTTAAATCAAGTTGGCATCATAACTATTAACCAAAATAGTAGCCCCTTACAATATGAGGTTTAAACAAATTGTTTATAATTACAAACAGGAAGGAGGGCACGTGTTTTGAAGAGCACCTTTTTTTTTTTACATAAACGTCAACTTAACGTACCTAATACCGTTCCAAATGCATACTTACAATGAGTAAATGAACGCAATTGTGGCATGGGTAGACTGAATATCTTTTAAAACACATGTTCACGTTAATCATTTGAGCAAACATTGTGTAAACATTTCAAACAAAACAATACAATTTTTTAAATTTTAGACGGAGTTGCATTGATATTTTTACCTAAAAACATTATTTTCCAATTCTACACAAAAAAAATGTTTAAAATCTACCTCATGCCGTCATAAGTCAAAAATATCAAATCGAATAAAAACTCAAATACTAAGAAATACAATTGAAAAACAACAGATTCCAAAAATTATGCTCTGTATATCCACACAGTAAACTCTTATGAATAGCAGATGATTATGCACAATGAGCTAAATTGGAAGGTTTTTTTAAATATTTATCTAACATGTCATTAGTCTTTGGATAACATAGTACATGTACAAAAATAATTATATTTTTGAACGTAGACAATATCTGATGTCTGAGAACATGATCAATTAAATAACATAGCATCCAGCAGTTAAAAGAAAACAAAAGTACTACTAAAACCATAATTCCGAATGGTTTTTATCGAAACATGATTGAAAATAAAATTACACAAACATGAGTTACCAAAAAAATAAAACGACGAAAGAAGCATTTGAGGTGTCAAACTTAAAATCAGCCGATTGGTGAAAAAATAATGTGTAGTAAAACGAATAATTGTCACTTTGGTATTGTTATATATATATCATTCAAAAATCTATTTTAAAAAATAGTTCAAACATAAAAAATTACCATTCCGCTCTGGAAGATAAAAATATTTTTAACAATTTCTACAGTAATTTCCCACATACATTTCTATTTGATATTTAGTATATTAAAGGGAGGGTAAATTGGGGAAACCCCAAAAATCTAGTTCTAACTTTTATAGACTAGAAAATGATTTTTTTTTCTTCCTCCTTTCAAATCTCGTTACTGAGCAACTTTTTCTTTCTGGGAAGTAATGTAAAAATTCGTAATTAGACTATATCATTTTACCTTAAAGATAGTTGTGAAACGTAATTTAAACCATTAAGTTAAAAATCTGAAACTTTAAACTTTAAAAAACGTTAATACACTTAAGAAATGGTAACTACCACTAAAGTAACAATAATTATAAAGACGCAATACTGAAACAGTTTAAAATAATTGGGTTGGTTTTGTCTTGTGATGCTTTCAAACCATCTATATAACCATAGGCATCTTCATTTAAAAACCTGCCAAGTGATATGATCTAATATCTTCTTATCACGAGATAAAACTAACTCCAAATTATTCAATCCAACAGTAGCTTCGATCGAGTCCCTTCGGTTATTTTAAAAAAACAACAAACCAAGAGAAGGCACAACGAATTCTATATATAAAAGAGATGATTTCCTATCTAATTGCGTGGCTACAGCTGCGTGGAAGATTTGAATAAAAAGACCCAACGTTGTTAACCAAGTATGAGCTGTCCATCAATCGTATCTGTTTGTGCGCTTCTCAGGATCAATTTGCCTGTGACTTTTCATGTGCGCGCTTCGACTTTTAACTTTTGGAAATACTCTGCAAAATAAACAAGAGCAAAATAAAACGTCACGAAAGAGAGAAATAACTTTAAAACAAACAAACAAAAATCACTTACTTTCCACAGACTTTACACGGGAATTCGCCTTCAACATTTACAGTTGTCGTTGTCGTATTACTTGTGGGAGAATACGCTAATTTCATTGAATCCCCACCATCAGGGCTGCAATTAGGTCCATTTTGCTGCCTACCCCCTGTCGTATTTCCACCGTGTATCCTTACATGACCATTTAATGCTTGACGCGATATAAAGGTCTGACAGAAAATAGTAATTATTATTAACTATATAAAAAAAAGGAAACTTCTGCATCAATCGTAAAACCTCCATAAAAAGAACTAAAAAAATGCACCAAGTAATTTAACAGAGGATATAAAATATATCAGTTACAAAAATAAACCTCTAAACTTACTGCAGAGCAGTCTGGATATTCACACGGATATTTTTCACCCGTTGCCGGCGAATCTCTGTCCTATAAATAATAAATTCAAAGGTTCAAACAATAACAAAGGTACAAGTGTGACTTGACTTACTGTAAAACTGATTGGTGATTCCGAATCATACTTGAATTCCATTTGGGCTTCGCCATCCATTTCTCCTTCATCTCCTTTTGATCGAAGATTGTATAAGTTTTCTTGTTCGCGTTTACGGCGCATTATCCTGTGCCGCTTGTACTCATCAGGACACACTTTCTTCCACAAATAATAAAATTGAACACACTGTTTAACAGTCTTATTTGTCATCTATGTAGAAACAAAAAATACATTTTTCAAAAATCTTTAAAATCTAAACACGTTTAGCAACCTCTTGAGCTATGGAAAAAAAATCCTTGTCACATTTATTTAAAGCCTGAGTATATCTATCAATATCTTCAGGACTCCAACTATCACATTCTGAAAAATGCACATATCAATTGAAAATATAAATTTTAAGGCAATTCATTACCAGTAAAAGGGTAAGTGAGCAAATGATGGCCTTTAGGCAGTTTCGGAGAAGGATCCATCAACCTCAATAAGGCGTCCTGCCGATATAAACAAACAAAAACATTAATAACTTTCTTTAAAATCTCAACACTGTATCATATTACGTGTAGATTCCCATTAGCCATATTAAGAATGATAAGCGCATATTCTTTATTCCGGCCACCACCAGGAACTGCAGCGCAACAAGCAAATTCAAGGTAAGATTCCACTACAAACAAAAAGAAAAATTTAACATCTGCACAAAATTTACCACAAAATGTTTACCTTCTTCGTCCGTTAAATTATTTTCTACTTTTGTATCCCATACTAAATCTGCTTTATCCGGCGTTGAATACAAACCAAATGTCCTCTCTGGAACCGAAAAACAAATATAACACAAACACTTTCTAAAAAGCTTTTTCATTAAAACCTCGACAAGCTGGTAAAACAGCTTGATATTGTGGTCCAATATTCACATGCCTAAGAAACAATTCAGGTCAATTGAAAATGTTTTCATTCAAAAAAGAAACTTACGGCTGCACGTCAGTTTCAGGGGGTTCACCAATTTCTTCTTCTTCAACGGCAAATCCTCCTTCAGTAGAATTACCTAAATAAAAAATTAAACAACATATTATTAAATATTCTTAAATTTCACCTTAACGTGAACTTACATCTATATGTAATCCCAAACCTAGGCGTAATTGGCGCAGATTTTGGTGTCGCCGAACCCGAACTTAAAATATGCCAAAACAATCCGGATCCGTTTCTAACAGGACTTAACATAGGCGGTGGTGTATACGGTGGTGGACTACCAGTTTTCCCTTCAGAATTCGGATCCCACAATCTGGGTGAACGCAACTGGCTAGAAAAACGACTGGTGTTTACATGCGGTGGAATGAAAAGGGGTTCAGGACGGTGTTTTTTCTTGGATCGCATTGGACTTGCGGGAATCGTGGAAGGGTTAAGGAAAACGTCATCATCGTCTTCTCTTTCAAGATGTATCTTTGGCACGGTTAACGTGGCACAGGTAGAAGTTGGCTGGGTCAACTGCAGATTACTTTCCGGTGGAGGGATTGTATTGTCAATTTCAAGTGAATTGTGTGATTCCATGTCACTTGTGAATATAAAATCTGTGGGGCGATTCTGGGGCCAATGGGAAGCGGTGGGCGTGGTGGGTGAACTGGGTATCGATACAGGTGTTGTTGAATGGAGTAAAGGCGAATGAAGTGGCGAGTGTGTCGTTGATGGACTATGAGGCATAGGAGGGTTATGAATTGTATTTTGTAAAAAACAATCTCCGGGATCAGATCCAGTTCTTTGTGATCTTTTCCCTGCAACTTTGCGCCGTAAGATCTCGACCAAAGCGATACTTGCAGGCGGTCGTCTCGGGGCCAGAAAATGATCCGAATCTGAATGACGACGAAATTTTTCAGGTGGTGGCGGCTGATGCGAAAGTAATTCTTCGCGAATATTCATCATTAAATCTTCGTGAATATTCATTGACAGACTGTCATTCAATTCCATCGGTAGTGATTCGGAAACGTTCGTTTCTTCCACTGGTGGCGCAACGAACTGATTAGGGCTGTTGTTATCCATTTCTATGATATAATATTGATAAAAAGTGTTATTTATAGCAATGAGGCAAATATTACAGCATTCTACCTCCGTAATTTCCAGAAAATACTTGCGGATTAGTAATTCGTTTTTGGATAATTTTTTCTTCAATTAATGCCCGAATGTTCATACTGGCCGTTTTTTGTGGCGGATTATTACTAATTAATTCAACTTTCTTCTCCGACTTTTTGTTCGGCTCATTATCCTAAATGTTAAAAAGGTTAGATAAAACTTTGTTATGATTATTTTAATTTTAAATTACCCGTTTAAAGTAACCACCATGCAATCGCATGTGTCCATTTAATGCAGGTACATTTTTGAATTTTCGATGACATAAAGGGCATTCCGCTGGTTTTGGCTCTTGGGTGAAATTGGGTTGCGGAGTAACGTTGAACGGTAACTGCCCAATCCAAGTTCTTTGTTGCGGTTGCGATGTTTGATTTTGCTGAGACAACGACACTGCTAAAGGCTGCATTTGTTGTAGCTGCTGATGTTGCGTCATAATTAACTCAGTTTGCAATAGCTGATTTGTTGATTGTAAAGACCCTGTATGATTTCGTGCCATTTGTGTATTTTGTTCATCGATGTTGGGAACCTATAATCATAGGTATTGATTTACGTTAGAAATTTAAAATTTCATTCATAGCAATTTTGTCTGTGTCCTTTTGTGCAAATCCTCCCTCATTTTTCCCAGCCTAAATTTTACACATTACCTGTTGTTCTAAAGTTATGGCAGCTGTAAAAACACGTTTTACTTAAATACACGGTCTTCTCACGTGCTTGGTAAATTGTTAAATTAAAGTAGCTAAAGAAAATATTTACCTGAGACAACGTCATTCGCAAAATTTGTCTATCATTCATATTTAATACATTAACGTCTGTATGCTGTTGCGTTCTTGCCATTTGAATAGGACTACAATTTGAAGTTGTCGTAGTAGTCTGAGGAAGTAGAAAACCTTCAGTCTGAGAAGTATGCGATGAATCTTGAAAAACCTAGCGGGATGAAAATGTAACACTTCATAACAACAAAACAAAAACAAAATTTCTCACTTGTTGATTCACGTAAGACTGCTGTTGGTTCTGATGAGACTGCTGATGCGACCAATTGATCAGTTCGTTATTTACTGGTTGCTGAAAAGCCAGCATCTGCAACTGCTCAGCAGCAGTAGTTGACGTCGCGTCATTGGACATCGTCGTCGCATTCGCATTGTGGACAGCATTGGTAGCATTGTACGGCGAAGGCGGCGCGTATTGTATTAAATTTGATATGGACCCTTTTGATACAAAAGAACTATTCGCATCCAGTTTGTTTTCAGAAAATGCCATTCCACCTAGAGTCATCGCACCTCTTAGCCCTGTAGTAGGAATTACAGTGACGCCGGATGCTGGAACGGTAATACACGTATTTGTTGTGGAAGAATGGTGATTTTCCGTGTGCCGCCGTAAGGAACGCGCATCACAGTAACTTTTCCCACATCCTTCTACTTTACATTCGTACGGTTTTTTCTTTCTATGTGTTAACATGTGACCATTCCTTAAATAAAGAAATTTTTTTTATTTTTATAGAAATAGACCTGTTTCGATTTAAATCTTACAAATGATCTTGGCGTTTAAACGCTTTGGAGCATAACTGACAAACATATTTCCGTTCATCGCTATGAGTCAGTTTGTGTTTGGCCAAAGCACTCGAATTACTGAACACTTTCCCGCATTGAAAACAGGTTTGAACGCCTTGTCGATTTGGTGAAGTCGATTTTGTTGGTTTGCTTTTTAGACGAGCTTTATCTACGGAGAGCTGATTTAAATCAGTATTCTTGACTTCTTCGTTATTACCTAATAGCGGAGGTAAAGTGGAAGAAAAGCAGACAAGAAAAGATAAGAAGAAAAAAAAGTGAAAAAATAAGCATGCTATTGCTACAAAGGGGAAAACCGTTTATCATAAAACACGTCAAATTAACTAGGGAATAGTAATCAATAAATCGGTATCAAAATGTCAACATTCAAAGGTTGAATTCCGTTAGCAAAGAGCAGACGTAAGATGAGTCTTGCAACTAATTTAGCAGTAAAAAAAAAAGTAAATAAATGCAAATGATTTTTTACCCGCATTTTCCGCATTAGTTTCATTGATACTACTTAAATTGCTATTCTCGTTGAAGGCATCAGGATTGTTACTAAACGTCTGGGGCGATAACTGCAAATCTTGATTACTTTCCATGTAAGTATCTTGACCAGTATCATTATCGAATAAATCTAGACACGGGTTCGTTCCCGAGCCACTATTAGGCACTCCCAAATTTCCCATTAGTCCTTCATCTAATGCACCCAACGAGCCAACGTTCACATCGAACATGGAGTCAGGGTAATTAATGGCACTACTCAACATGGCATCACTTTGGTAACGTAAAACTGCTTGGTGACTGTTACCACTTCCAGCAGGACTAGGATGATTGCCATCTTGAACGCTGGTGCCAACGGATAAAGGTGACATGCCTTTATCCAAACCTAACACCAAATCGGCGAAAACGCCCAGTTTGTCTGTTTTCTCTTGGTCTGGAGAAAAGGCACCAAACGATTTGGGACTCGCTCTTGATTCGGCACCACTCATAGGCCTCGAATGAAGAGATGAAGAATGACAAACATCGTCCTTTTCTTCTTTTATATAAACAGATCCCCGCGAAGAATATTGACTGTCTTGGTACATTGCTGAAGAAGAGCAAACGTCATTTTTTTCTTCTTTCATATAAGGGGATCCTCGATTTGTATATTGATTTTCTTGATACATTAACATGTTTGTTGGTGTCCCGTACGGCACTTGAAACGATTGGTTTGAAAGCCCGATTTGAAAATCTTGTAAATCCTAGCAAAATTTCAGTACTTATTATTTAATTTCATACTTTTAAACGTCTAGTACATACCGACATTCTGTCGACTGAATTCAGTGTTGACATTTGAGACGGCATCATGGCAAAATTTCGGTTTGATACCGGTGGGGTTAGAGACGGTTTGGAAGGATCACTCATAACTACATTACTCTGCGACAAAAAATAATTGGAAATTAGTTGCTTTTTATTTCATCACTCATTTATTTATGATGTTAAATATATAGAAAGTGCAAGCGTTTTTATACCCAGAATAGGTCAAGGTCATTTACCAAGAATCACACATTATCATACAAAACACACCCAAAAACTATTTTTTGTACTAAAATATAATATTTCATATCAAATTTTAGAGATAAAAAACTGAATGTTAAATTACGTAAATTATAAATAAGAGTTAGGAGGCTATTATAAAACGTAAGATTGATGAATGATTTTTAGTAAACGTAACTGAAGTTTTAAAAACCATTAGAAACCCGTTTAGGTTTTTACGAGTGACGACACGTGAACATTCCATCACATTGAATACACAAGCAAATCAATGAACAGTAACAGCTTCTATCATCGTATCGACATGTGACACGTAAATATGACAATGTAATTAGAAAGAATTTATTACCGTTGTTAATTAAATAATAATTAGCAATCATTCAATGCATTGCAACTCTCACTTTTAGCTCTTTTGTCAAGACTCGCGAGAGGGAGTATTAGAGATGAGTAATAAGAAATTCCCTCCATAATCGGCACGCAACGGAAATGAACGTGAAAACGTGAAACAAAAATGCCATCACCTTTATCTAGGTGCACATTGTGTGGCTAACATGGATTGAATCGTTAGTGCCCCCTTTTCCGACCGAGAAATGGGGTTATCCATCGCATCACAAGAAGTGGAGTTGCAATTCTACCACAAGCGGCGCGCTACAGAAGGGAAGGACGAGTGGGTCGAAAAGAAGCTCCCCTTTGGTGACACACTGTGATGCAATCGTGCAATAAGTGGTTGTTACCGATTCTTTTAAGTTGCAATATTGCATTTACTTACTTCGGTTTCCTATGAGTTGTTTCTTTTGGGAAATGCAATCATCAAAAATATACTTGTCTAGATGGGTTGTGTAGCCATCCACTTAACATCATCTACGTATTTTCTCATAACTTGGGTAGTTAGTAGTAGTGCACGTTAAAAAGTAGTTCCAATTTGTTCGTTGATTAACTATGGAAAAAACTGGATTACATTATAGGAATGTTATGCAATAAAGTTAATTACATTTATAAAGTTGTGAGTGTATATTTTGGTTTTATTTTTCCTGAATCGATGTATCTACGGATGAATATTTTTTGTCATTCTAGTGAGTTGTCTACGCGCTTTGTATGACGGGAATCTTTACGTCATTTTCGAAATTTCAAAATGGTTGACGATAGTGAGCGTAAACAGAGGAATTCGGATAATATGACGTCTGAAGGTAACATTTGCTTTAACTAACAACTGCTAAGGCTGATCGTTTTGGATTATTTAAAAATAATCAAGCGAATGAAATGGCAATTAATTTTAAATGAAAAAAAGGTAGTTTAATAGCAATAATATAGCTCGTATCTAAGCCTAACCTTCCAATTTTGGAGGTGATACTAGGTCCGTGATTAAATCAAGATGAGAGCATCTACTTGAATTAAAATAAATTATAACGATTGGCGGTTATATATAATCAACCGCTTTGAAGAAGTGACATTCCAGAAAAACCTTATCTTTTTTTTGTGTATTAAACCAGGTGCATCTTTTACTGTGGGTGGATAAAAAGCATTCATTGCAATCGTGTAGTTATATAATTTAATTTGACATTTAATTTAATTGTAATTTAAACAAACAATCTGTAAAAGTTGCATATTTTTAAAATAGAGTATATTAATGATTTAATTTACCTTATATAGCGATGATTTCCTTATCCTGTGTTGCTCCTCACTGATCGAGAACAACCAGCAATTTCTAATTTTAAAAAAGAAAGATTGACTTGCGATTCCCAAACTTAAATGCTTTAAAAATGTCAAACAGATGTATATGCCCGCCAGGTTGGTGATTAAAATTAAAATCGGAATGAAAAATTTGAATAAAACGTGTGCTTCTTTTAAATTGCATATTTTCTATTAAAATTTTTCCTGTAATCTGTCATTTCAGTCTCTAGAGGCGACATACCTGGAAGACCTATTCAAGTTGTAGATACAGGTGACGACCATACCTTCAATTTGAATGTGGAGGCTCTGGAGTCTGTTCTGCTTCAAAAACATGTTCGTGATAAACACGTAGTTGTCATTTCTGTTGCTGGTGCCTTCAGGAAGGGGAAATCGTTTTTATTAGATTTTTTTATTCGCTATCTCCAATCACAGGTACAGTCAGAAAAATATGAAACCTTTTTCTTTTATTTACTCTATGAAATATTCACTTTTAGGGCACGCCCGATTGGATGGGCAGTAAAGCATCTCCTTTGACAGGATTCACATGGCGCGGGGGGAGTGAGCGTGACACAACTGGTATTCTGTTATGGAACGAAATTTTTATTATTCCTCTTCCTACTGGAGAGCAGGTATAAAGAATTTATTTGATGCTATTTTTATTTTTAATAATTGGGTTTCTTAGGTAGCGGTTATTTTAATGGATACTCAAGGCGCTTTCGACAGTGAATCGACTGTAAAAGATTGTGCAACTGTGTTCGCATTGAGTACAATGCTCAGTTCAGTGCAGGTTTGTTTAAGTTAATTAAATTGTATTCACATTAATATTTCATCATTTTTCCTTTAGGTTTTTAATTTGTCGCAAAATATTCAAGAGGATGATCTCCAACATTTGCAGTTGTTCACTGAGTACGGCCGATTGGCGTTAGAGGACACAGGCGACAAGCCATTTCAAGTAAAATTTCAATTCTGTTTGTGGTTTGAATTAATGATTTATTTCTAATAGAAATTACAATTTCTCGTCCGTGATTGGAGTTTCCCCTACGAAGCTCCCTACGGTTTAGAGGGAGGAGAGAAGATACTAGAGCGACGATTACAAATTAATGATAAACAACATCCGGAATTGCAGCAGTTGCGCCGTCATATAAGATCTTGTTTTAGTAGCATCGAATGTTTTCTAATGCCTCATCCCGGGCTTAAAGTTGCTACCAATCCAAAGTTCGATGGCCGACTTTCGGGTATTTAAATTTCATTTTAGAATTAACTAGTGATAAATGGTTTTCTGCTTAATTAGATATTGATCAAGAATTTCAAGAACAGCTCGGAGTTTTAGTGCCTTCTCTTCTGTCACCGGATAGATTAGTTGTGAAGCGGATTAATGGGAAACAAGTCACTGCCCGAGAATTATTAGAATACTTTAAAGTATGATTGAGAACTTAAATTAAAATATACGAAAGGTTTAACATTTTTAATTATTTAATTAGGCGTACATTAAAATTTACCAAAGTGATGTTCTTCCTGAGCCAAAATCTATGTTGCACGTAAGATATATTTAAATGATAATTATTTTGTGTATACGTCACAGTTAAATTTTAGGCAACAGCTGAAGCCAATAATCTAGCAGCAGTTGCCAATGCGAAAGACTATTATAACAATGCCATGGAATCAGTTGAGTATTTGGTTTTTACTTTTCTTAAAAATTAATAAAAAAAACATATTGTTTGTTTTTAAGATATGTGGAGGTGACAAACCATATATGAATACAAGTGGTCTGGAGGATCAACATATGAAGATTAAAGAAAAGGCCATATTTCAGTTTCGAAATACGAGAAAAATGGGTGGTGAAGAGTTTTCGAGATCGTATGAAGTTAAATTAGATGCGGTAAATGCGGTGACAACTTATTCGTAATGCAAATTTTTATAATGAAATTTTCATTTTTTAGGAATTGGAAGATAGTTTTTGTAATTTCCTAAAGTTTAATGAAAGCAAAAATGTTTTTAAGGCATTCAGGACTCCAGCTGTGCTTTTCACCGTGGTGGTTATAACGTATTTATTATCCAGTATATTTGGAGCTATTGGCCTCTATTTGTTGGCGAATTTAATCAATCTTTTCATGGGCATGGCATTACTGATGCTTTGCCTATGGGGTTACATCAGGTAAATTTAACTTCATTGTCAATTTTAGGCAATTGTATAAAATTAAATTCTTGCAGGTACTCTGGTGATTTACGAGAAATTGGGAATCACATTGACTTGATGGCAGCTAGTTTGTGGGATAATGTAAGCTAAAAATAAGAAAAAAAAAAACAAGCAGTTGGTTAATTGCTTCTTTAAATTCTCAATAGGTTTTGAAACCCGCCTACGTTCGCGTCGTTTGTGCTGGATTAATTCCTCCAGCAGATGGGGTCTCGTCTCCACGGCGGTCAGCAAGAAGTTTAGATAGCTCAAAAAAAGAATCTTGATGTCACCAGCGTCCAAGCTCATTACACTTCCTGTCAACTATTTGAATATTGTGTCAAATTTGACAATGTAAAGAAATTCCACCTGCCAGTATTTTTTTTAACAAAAGACGTAAATTTCGGGGAGTTTATTATTTTTGTTTAAATTTCAATGTAGTACTAAAGTGTGTGTGAGCACAGTTGGGTATGGGATTGTGTAAACGAATGATTATTTTACAATTGTTTTTGCCTTTATTTATGCCACTATTTCTTTAATTGTTTTGACATTACCTGAAAATCATTTTTTTGTGTATACCGATTTAACATGGGATTGTGAGAGATTGCTTCTATTTTGGTAAATTTATGATAAAAAAAGATTGATCTATTCGAAATAAAAAATAATTTCCCCAAAATTAGAAATACTCGTGATATAAAAAAATATGTCCCTCAGGAAATCATCTGGTTTGCTCAAGAAAATTAAAATGTCACATAACATCTGAGTTAATTGCAAAAAAATTGTTAAATAGATGGTCACAAAAATTAAAACTGTTGGATTTATTATAAAGCAAGTATTAAGTGTATGCAAATGTTGCCAATATGTTTTGGTTCAAAAATTCTAGCAATACAGCAAGTCGATAGCATTAAATATGTGTAAATAATTAATAAAAAGCCTTTAAATTAAAGGTACAAATTGACTGTATCAGTCACAGTTATTTGCGTAGGCAATATTAGATTTTAAAGGAAAGAAGTTGGACTTACACAATTATTTTGTGGCTAATTGTGGGTAAAGGAAAAACTCAGACTGTGACATAAAGTGTAATATTTATCCATTGTATTCATTAAAATCATGTCAAAATCTAAAAACTGTAAACTTGGTGCTGCAATTGATTTTTGTCAATAGGCCGTTTTTGCTCATTCACTCAAAATTATATGTTATATGATCAATGATTGTATTTTAGACAATCTCATAATCATACTGATACAAATTTCATCTTATTATACTAATGCAAAGTTTCTTCATAACTTTTAGTACAATTTAATGGGTTGATATACTTGCTCGTTTCGGTTATTGTATGAAAAAGCATTTGCTATGCGACATGCTTGTTTGTTCCAACATATCAAAAGTTGTTAAAATGTTGACCGTCAACAAAATTGTATTATTCAATGTGCTTACTAGATGATTAATTGGACTTCAAAAATTTTACCAAATGTAAAAAGCCGATTGGGAACTGTGAAAATAAATTCAAAAAAATTCATTGTTGTGTTCAATTATGTAGATTATTCTTTCCCTTTTCTCGTAATTGCATTCACATTAGTCAGTCAGGGCACATATAATTAACAATACGGAATTTTATTCGAAAATTGAAAACATGGTTAAATTTTCTTCAAATTTATAAATTCTTATACACATTTCAATTTCTGAGCAATAATAAAAAAGAATGATTAAAACAATCTGCATAGACCAGAGACAGTGAGTGCAATGAAAATCGCTGTCTCCCTTTCACGAAAAGTCCATTCTTAAAATACTTTATACATTTTCCTTACAAAATGCCAGCTACCCACTGTTATTTATTAATCAGAAACCAAACTTTCTGCGTTTCATTTCTGACGAGTGGGAGAGAAAAAATGAAAACGTAACACTATACAAAAAACACCGTCTCGATTCGATTTACCTAACCGAGGAACCCATGTGATGTAAAAAGAAAACAAAATGTGCACAAAAACGCTACAGGAAAGTTTGTTTTTGCCCACCATCAACCACGTGGCACGTCTGCGCATTGACTCTACTTTACAGAAAATATCTTTGTTGGCATGCGATACAATCACTGCTTTAGTCGCACGACTACGGTAGCTGGTTTCAGGAGAAGTGGTAAGAAATTCTTCCGCCCGCTTATGATTATTTACTGTATGGCTTTCAATGTGTATATGTGTAGTAACGGGTGAAAGAAATTGAAATAAGTTAAAAGGTAAACTTATAACCTAATTAAGTACATGAAAGGTTTGAGAGGTTTACTTTTCTATAACTAAAAATAATTTCTTGAAGTTTTCTACTTCAAAGACATTTACATCTGAGAGAGCATTGAAACAACTGCAAAACTCATTTCATTTTTCATTTTTCTCTTTAAAAAAAAATTCCAAGCAACAACAGGCAAAGATCCGGTTGTTTATTTGTGTGTTACGGGTCTAGATGTTAAATCAGAACACATGCGTAATATGAATTTTAATTTATTTTTACGATTTTCTCCATTGACATCAACATCTCAGAAAAATATAAATAGCATCAGTACAATATATTAATTTTTGCCCATTTATATTTAAAGTGTTTGCCAACCTCTTATCCGAGAAAAAAAATGCCCTAAAACTTTTCCTACCTTGCAACGTCGTCTTGAAATAGAAGCAATACGCGTAAACTCGTAAACTGAATTGTGGTCCACAATTTTTAATTTTCTAAAACTTGTCTGAAAAATATGCGGTTTTCAGCAACTAATAAGTATAGTTTACAAAGACAAGAAAAGGAGAAGCGAAAAATACACGGACTAATAATAATAATATTTTGTGATAAATATATACTCTCGACTCGAATCACGCACGTAAAACCCGGATGTGAGCAACCGCCATGATTGATTAGTACGTCATACGAAAATGAGAGAAAATTGGTTCACCATAAATGAACGTGTCATGGCGGCCACTCGATGATTTTGTGATAGTTGGAGGAGAAAAAGGAGGAACAGGTAAGTCAACAATTGCTACAAATATAGCTACTATGAGAACTCTATAACAAAGTTATTACCAGTAGTAGTATTTCGAAAAAGACCTAAGGCAGTTGTGACAATATTCGATGTAGCGGTATTTTCAACCAACGTCCAACTTATTAAGTTTTCTTACAGCAAGCGCATTGTGATTCTAACACCAACTCATGTTCTTACATTTTATGTACAACCATTTTAGAGAACGTCCAAAAAGAACATTAGCCGAAATGGACCGGATTGAGTAGCGACCACCGCCGCGAGAGGCTGCAGAATGACCAGAGAAAACGAAGATTTTGAACACATTCGAAAATTATCGTGAAGAAGGACGGTTTGTAGATTGCATTATTTAGTGCCGAGACGGTACACTTTCAGCACATAAAATCATACTATCAGGGGGAAGCATTTATTTTGAAAAAATGTTTGAAAGCAACATGAAGGAAGCCATCTCAAACCAAATTAATTTCAAAGAATATTCTTTGTTATCAATAGAAATAGTTGTAAAATATATTTATACGCAAGTCCCGTAAATCCCCCCGCCTCAATGTGATTTGATAATTGAAATCCTAAAAGTTTCTCATTTATTACAACTCTTGCCATTATTTGATTATTACTGGTCCGAAATTGAAATCAACATCTCAAATTTTTTAGATGTTTATCACATGGCAAGACAATACGGAAAGACAATTGAAACTATTCCGGTGATTGCTCGATTTGTAACAAGTAACCTACAAGAGCTAGCTAACGATGAATTAATTGTTCAGTTAACAAGCAATAGCATGGGAATAAATGTTGACTTAGTGAATCAGGATTTTGTAGACCCTAAGAAACCTTTATCGATTGACGATCTATATAAATTAATTGTTAAATGGGGAGAGATAAACGAAAAAAATGAAGCTGTTGAGGATATGATTAGCAATATAGATTTATCCCGGATTTCAGACTCATTTCTTAAAAAGATTACAGCTAAAGAGTCGTTAATTTCAATGAAGCTTACTTTATTGTTTAAAGAGGAAGTAATGTTAAGAAGGGTCCATTTATCTAAACCACTAAACTTGGTTTTGTACTATAGAGAACGTAATTCCCTTAATATTTCTATCGTTTCTAATATGAAAGAAAAAACCACCAATTTTCAATTGAAAATTCTTGCAGAAGTTAAAAGAGATTTAAAATACGTCACAAGTAATGATGATCAGCACTATTTTTTTTTTTTGTCAACTGACTTCGAATTGATCGCGCATCACGTAAATACAAATAACAGCTATAATTGTCCCTTAGGTGACGACGCAGTTCATAGTTGGACAACTACAAGCAATAATAAAGTATTCTTTAGCTTAGTAGCAAAAAAAGGGTATGTTATTTTCAGTTTAGGGGATCATACTTGGATGAGGGATAATACTGAGACTGTCTTATTAAGAGATGCTTCTGAAAAACGTTGCTGCAGTTGTTTGAAATGCCTAGAAATTAGAAATGCAGACGGGACAGTTGATTTCATTGAAAAGCCAGAATTTTTAGTCACACATTTGAAACATCGATGCCTTAGTAATAATTGTAATGGTGATTTGGGTTTTTTTTCGGATGATTCAGTTATCTATGCTTATAATATGAAACTAAAGCGATGGAGAATGTATCGATGTTATGAAAATTATAAAATAATTTTTTTCAACTGTGAGAGAGGTTTAGTTGTTGAAACCAGACAATGTTTATTGCAAGTTAGAAGCCTCTTTTATTCGAAAATTTTGTTTATGACGTTACGTAGACTTACTTGTATTAATGTGGACATTAGTTTTTAAGTTTTGATGTTGTGTTCTGTGATATTACTAGTATTTAATTTAACATTAAAGTGTGTGCATTCAATCCGTTTATTATTTTATTAAAAATGTTCAGTTACTATCATTTTTGTCTCTTCGTTATCACTTCTTAAGACAAAATTTGATTTGTAAAAAATTGGGGGAATCACTTGACTGCTATGCTTGAAAAGTTATACCGCTTTTATATTTTAACAACAAGGAGAGGAGAAATTTTTTCTCCCAACATGTTCTTATTCATTAGTTTGTATTCTTTTGCATACGACAAATAACATTGGTTATTTGTCTTGGCAACTGTCTTTAACGATAGGTAAGTGTTCAGCGATATTGGGAGACATCTAACGATACTACACTTACTAAACTAATTCAGAGCAGCTTAATGGTTAAAAAAAGCGGGAATTTAAAAATTCGAATTCGAAAATTTTTCTTCTATAGGAATTTGTTGGAGTACTTCGCGTCTTCTCTCTTTTTTTTAAACTAAACCTTCCTAAGGTTCCTATTTCGTAACCATTATAAAAACTTGATTCCATGACAATCGATAGCATTAAATGTGTGTAAATAATTAATAAAAATACAAATTGACTACATCAGTCACAGTTATTAAAAAAAATTCCCAGCAACAACAGGCAAGTATTTTATTTGTGTTTATCGTAAGCTTTGAAGTTAACCTCCATTAAATATAAATCAGAATTTCTGAGTTATGGGTCTAGATGTTAAATCAGAACACATGCGTAATATGATTGCATGACTTTTTTACGATTTTCTCCATTGACATCAACATCTCAGAAAAATATAAATAGCATCAGTATAATATATTAATTTTTGCCCATTGATATTTAAAGTGTTAGACGCCCTCTTATCCGAGAAAAAAAATGCCATAAATGTTTTCCTACCTTGCAACGTCGTCTTGAAATAGAAGCAATACGCGTAAACTCGTAAACTGAATTGTGGTCCACAATTTTTAATCTTCTAAAACTTGTCTGAAAAATATGCGGTTATTCAGCAACTAATAAGTATAGTTTACAAACGGCAAGATTAAAAAGGTCGTAATATGAAAAAGGAGAAGCGAAAAATACACGGAATAATAATAATATTTAGTGATAAATATATACCCTCGACCACCCCTCGACTCGAATCGCACGTAAACCCCGGATGTGAGCAACCGCCATGATTGATGTCTAATCACAGAATAGTATTGTGTGTACATACCTCCTGAAGACATGTCGGAAAACTTTGTTGATAAGTAATACTGGGAAATTTTTTAATATTATGATTTTTTAATGTGTTTTTTTTAATTAAGTATTGACGTGCTACCTCCAGAAGAATAGAAATCAACGATTGAGTAGCAAATTTAAATTTTTCTATTTAACGTTTAGTGAAACTAAGACTGTGCCCTCCCCCGACCATTCTGGGGGACCAGAAGAACCGCTAGTTCCACCGGTCGTTGGAGATGGCGATGGAGTAGTCGATGGACCACCTCCGGTAGTTCCACCGGACAATGGCGATGGTGAGGAGGATGTAGATGGAGATGGAGATAGTGATGAAGATGGAGATGGAGATAGTGATGAAGATGGAGATGGAGATGGATCATCTCCGGTAATTTTCCATCAGTAAATAATTTAAGGCAGCTTGAAGTTATAAATATAGAATTAGCCACGCAGTAAATTCATTTTCTTGGCTTGCAGGACTCGCGGCCTGTATTCGACCTAATACCTAATATACCGGACAATGAGACCCGTGCTAATTTAGCTAACGACTATGCACACTGCCGTGTTAAGTCAAGAGATGGCGTTCGTCCTTATATACAAAATGTATACTTAAGTACAGAACTAAAAAAATGCAATATCTAAACTTTTTTAATATTCTAGCAATTAAATGAATATCTTTCACTCATCACCGCGGATGATCTATTCAGAGGACCCGGAATGGGCCGTATGAGTTTTTTTTTTTTTTTAAATTTAAAAATACAAAACATTTTGTAATTTTTTTTATTTAAGGTCGCACGACACGAAGTGGCCGATTTGAAGATGCTCCTATAGCAGAAAATGCAAGGCGTTTATTCACTCGCCACTTGAATGCGCGACCGGCAGAACCAGACGGTTTTTTTTGTAAAACTTGGTTTGTAATTAAATATTCTAACAACGTTATATTTACAGAATCACCAGAGGAGTCAGATTCAGATATCTCAGTTTTTGAGATATCTGAATCTGATAGTGGCACACCTCTCCGATAGGGTCAACCCCTCCTAAAGGGAGAATACCACGAAGTCCAAGGCCCACGTAATTAAAATCAAGAGTTTTGTCATACCCATTGTTGAATAAAACTATATATGTACGTTAATGAGCAAAATCAAGTGTTGCTTCGATTTGTCCTTTCATTATCTCCTAACTATTTGTGGAACCAATTTACCCAACCTAAAGATTTTTTCGACGTTCTTTAGGTTATCACTAGTGAAATTTTTCACAGGTCAGACACCTCGCTACTTCCACTTGAGTTTCCATTCCTCGTGGTCAGGTGACTAGGTAGGAACTGAAACTCATGCTGCAATGTTTGTTCAAACTTCTGTACCAATACAAATTGGCATATATCGTTAGAAAACGTTTGATCAGTTTTTGAATATCTAAAATTTTTTAAATACTCATTTTAAGCTTTTGGGTTAACCTCCATTAAATATAAATCAGAATTTCTGAGTTATGGGTCTAGATGTTAAATCAGAACACATGCGTAATGTGATTTCATTTACGATTTTCCTCCAATGATATCAACATCTCAGAAAAATTAAATACAGTAGCATCAGTAAAATATATTAATTTTTGCTCATTGATATTTAAAGTGTTAGACGCTCTCTTATCCGAGAAAAAAATGCCATAAATCTTTTCCTACCTTGCAACGTCGTCTTGAAATAGAAGCAATACGCGTAAACCCGTAAAGCGGAATTATGGTCACCAGGGAAGGACATTCACATTCAAACGTAGCCTCGCAAATCTAGCAGTAGAAAAAGATGGATTTCCCTTAGTTCAGTATACATTAATCATAAATAACGTGGCAAAATCAAATCATCTTATTACCTCCATAACAGAGATTTTAACTTAACAAAACTGGACCAACCGAACAACGTGATTCCGTACATTTCGAAAAGCGCCATCTATGAACTGTTTTTCTCAGGCTGAAACTTTGCAATTCGTTCTCTTAAAAACCGATTTAACATGGGATTGTGAGAGATGTTTCTATTTTGGTAAATTTATAACAAAAAAAAAAAATTGATCTATTCGAAATAAAAAATAATTTCCCCAAAATTAGAAATACTCGTGATATAAAAAAATATGTCCCTCAGGAAATCATCTGGTTTGCTCAAGAAAATTAAAATGTCACATAACATCTGAGTTAATTGCAAAAAAATTGTTAAATAGATGGTCACAAAAATTAAAACGTTGGATTTATTATAAAGCAAGTATTAAGTGCATGCAAATATTGCCAATGTTTTGGTTCAAAAATTCTAGCAATACAGCAAGTCGATAGCATTAAATGTGTGTAAATAATTAATAAAAAGACTTTAAATTAAAGGTACAAATTGACTGTATCAGTCACAGTTATTTTGAGTAGGCAGTATTAGATTTTAAAGAAAAGAAGTTGAACTTACACAATTATTTTGTGGGTAACAGAAAAACTCAAGACTGTAACATAAAGTGTAATATTATTGTATTCATTAAAATCATGTCAAAATCTAAAAAATGTAAACTTGGTGCTGCAATTGATTTTTGTCAATAGGCAGTTTTTGCTCATTCACTCAAAATTAAGTGGATAACTTATTTATAGGAATTAAAATCAAAACAATATAATGATTATCAATCACAAGATTTATTCAATATTATAAAGTTCAACATCCAATAATCAGAAAAGGAAATCAACTGCTCGATCCGTCCATTGAAATGGCACTAGGATCTTTCAGCTATTCAATTTCCATTTATGAATACACAACCTGCAACGTCTGCAACTCAATCATAAGTACAGCAAGTTAGAAACAATGGCAGTCACTCTGCTTTTTTTTAAGATGACTAGAGAAGTTGTGCTTGTGTAGGAAAAAAAATAAAAAGGGGGAAAATGTAATACTGAAAGGAGCTTAGACAAACAAAGGTTGGGGGATAAGAAGCACTATTCACCATACACATCTTCTGTACTTTTATCAAGGTTCTCCAATGAACCAAAAGTTGCTGACTGAGATTCACAGAGGTGGCTATCAGATTTCTGAACTTGCATATACAAATAATGTCCAAAAGGAAAAAAAAAAGTCGTGGAATGTGATGCACCATGCCATGTTATCCGCACACAAAAAAGCCAAGTTAGCAATATCTTCAGAAGGGAGAGTTAAGTACTGCATATAATATATACATTTGAATGGAAGCTCTTTTTTGTAAAAGTTGGATAACATTGAGCTGGCTACCAGCCAAATACCATTCCCTTTATCGAGCAAAGAATGAACGCATGATTACTGTATAGCAGTGCGTGAGAGATTATAAATTAAATTACAAATCAAAAATATTCATGTTGTTGCAACAAATGTTATAAGTTGTTAATTCTGAATGTATGTTGCAACCAACATAACTCAAGTTAAAAATCCCCCTGAGGAAATAAATTAATTAATGATTAAAAAAAATAACCTCTCACTAATTAGATTTCTTTCAACGTTCAAAAGGGAATGGATGACAGCGAATGTAAAATAACTATCTCCCTTTCAGAAGTGGAGAAGGAAATGAGAATTTAGATGTAAGGAAGAACAACCTTAAATCCCAAACCCAATTCAGATATACATTCAAATTATTAATTACACTTACTTATATGTACAAAAACTTTCTCGCTAGGGGAGTTAAGAAATATACAAGCTGTCTTAATTTTACATAAAAAGATTTTTTTTTCACTTATACTTTTCTTTTTTTATAAAGTACCATTATTGCTACAAAAATGAGAAACAAGTTGCAGAGCTAAAGCAAGTATTAGAAGATGACCTCTCGGAATGCCAACAGCCATTGGTATAAACATTAGCATTTTTTTCTGATTTTTCTTTTAGTTCTCATTATGCCTCGTTAAAGTTTAATTAGGAAATATTGCATGTGGGAAAATAACCACTAATTATGCAGTTAACCTAAAACTACTTCTTGAGATCTTTTTTTTTTACTGTTTCAAATTTAAAAAAAAAAATTAAATCACTGCACTCATGACGCAGTTATAGTGAGATGCATTTTTGTGGAATGTCAAGGCACTTGATCCTAAGAGCCAGGCATGCAAGGAAAAATTTTTCAGCTAAAGAACAATTGCCGACTGAATGCTGCATTTCAACTAGAGTAAAAGCAAGCGGCTTCTTTTACGTACAAAAATAATTGTGACCTACTTTGAATTAAATAATACAAAATTAAAAAGAAAAATTGTAATGTATATATTTGTACAGAACTGTTAATTTTTTTTTTTACCTGAAGACCAAAACGTTTTCTCACATTAAAACTGATTACAAAATATTCACAGTCAACGAAATTAATATTTTCCAATTTTATACTTAACATACATAATAAAAACTGACCACTGGTCAAAATTTTGTAATCACCTCCAATCACAGATCGAAGACTAATAATACGTCATATTAGAATATAAGAATAATACAATAGCACTACTATAATAATAATATTAATAATTATATTTTTAAAAAATGTTTTTGATTTTTTTTTACACAATCCTGATGATTTACCTTCACTTCACTAAAAGAATCACAAAATTTGTTCATTATGCTGAGATAAATCACAATGTCGATACCAAATGAATGCATTCGTTTGTTTAACCGGAAATTATCATCTTTGAGTATGTTAACTTCTCACTTTTGAATACAATTCTTCTTACAAAAGCCATTTATTTACCTAGGCGCTATGCTGCCAAACAGTCAGAAACTTAAAAAAAAAGGCATAGCATAAGAGTTGGAAAGTGTTCAACCTTTAAGAAAATATAAATTTAAGAGCAGCACACACAAATAAAAGGAATGAAAAGAATTGACTTAAAGAAAACTAAATAAAGAACTCCCCTCTCCACTACTTCTCACTGAGTCAGCGAATCAAAAACCAAATTTTTAAAAGTTGCATTATTTTTTGTTACTTATGTAAACATCTGTACATCAATAATAAAAGAATTCTATGAAATTAAACTTTTTTTTTCTTAAAAAAAAAAAAAAGGTGTCGATGAAACAGTACAGCAATCTCACAAGGTGAATATGGAACCCAATATGATAGTTAAAAGAAATTAATTTCTAAGTAATTTGTTTCTTATTAGAGATAAAAAGAATCCCACATTACCTCCCCCCCCATACAAAACACACACACACACACAAACAAAATGTCTATACAGTACATTAGCACATCCTTTACACTATTGCCATAAAATGTGAAATTTTTGTAATGTTTCCACAAACCAGATTAAAAGATCAATTTCAAAGCCACATTAAAAGAAAAGCCCAAATTAAATAAAAATCTTCAGTTCTTAAATTTTGAATGTGTGTGTGTGTCTGATCACGCTATAAAAATTCACGCTCTAAATCTGTAGTAGAAGTTTTCCGTCCAAATTTTTGATCTGCAAGAGAAAGATTTCTTATGGCTGTCAATGGTACGGTACCATCTTGGCTTTGACCCTCAACGGGTAAATCCAACAGAGTTCTATCATCAATTGTAGCTGGAGTTGTGGGAGAAAACCGGACGCGTGCCGATACATAAGAAGAATCTTCACTTGTCATACTTTCAGGTGGTGTTGGATTAGTAGGAGTGGAAGTTGCTGATGTCCACACCTGAGGTGAAGCTAACTGAATCGACGTTCCATACTTGAGCTTGGACTGCCGAGGTCCTCTTGGAGGCAAATCAAGAGATGTGGGTCTTTCTCCTATCTCCTGGCTATTCTGGCGGGAAGACCTAGGGGGAGGTTGGGGCGGTGCTGCTGAACCGGCGTAGTTCATATGTGTAGGAGTGCTATGCATATCTTCTTCGTCTTCTAGATGAAACGAAGGGTTTATGTTACTAGAACTTGTCGACGCATTTGAAACGTTCGAAGGCGTGCGCCGATGGCCTCGCAATGCGGGACTCAGCGTTGACCCTGGATGCCGAGTGGGAGTTGACCAAATTGGTCCTGTACTATTAATGCTGCTCGTAGGATTCTCATATGCGTGGTATCCGTCTTGATGCCGTACATATTCAGGATATATTCGTTCGGGGTACGCATCTGTGCGACCGTAATCAGGAGGATAGGCCCTATTTGAATCTACATAGTAATTACCGTATTCCCCTTGATAGTTTGGATAATAGTGGAACACGGTATCATGAGAAGGTCTGCTCGGCCCGCTGTACTCTGGGTACGCGTGGTACGAGTCCTGTCGCATGTAATCTCCCCCACCGTACACGGGGCGATCCGCAGGCACATTGCTGGAGGCAAATGTGTGTTGATCACTCTCAGTACTCGCACTAGAAGATTTTCTCCTAACAGGTGACTGCGTGACGCCACTGTACGGTACGTGTTGGGGAGAATCTGTAATCCTCAAGGGCTTACTATCAAAATTGATACTAGGTCGCAAATGCCTTGTCGGGCCATGATAAGTGTTGTGAGGATAACCCGACGTCGAGGAGAATTCATAATCAGGTCCCAAATAAGAATCTCGATTCCACCACCGCTTTTCTTCTTCCTCCTCTTCCACTCTAAACAACGAATCACTAAGTGTTACAATAAAAAAAAAAATCACTTCCATTTCATGTACTGTACCTATTGGCACTTAAACGTGGATGGATACTGGTCTGCGCTGTGACCCGAATATCAAAACCAGCACCCACACCAGCCATCATGGCAGCGATGTTGTATAGCACCATTTCCATAAGTCGGCAAGGCGCGTTGCGTTTGCTCTGAGTGGGTTCAGGAGTGGACGTCCCATTGTACATTGTGGAGCTGTAATGCATTTTTGCAATTCCTGATGATTCTGGCCAATCTTCCTCTCTGCCATCTGTAACAAAATATATTTTTCAAAATGATCATTTTTAACAATATCATCTCTCTATCAACTTTAACCCGTCACCTTACCGAGTTCTTGTAGAGCAGCAATATTGGCCATTCCACCAGCAGGGAATGTGCGTAACGTTTTCTCCAAGTTGGGCGCACTCTTGGACCACCTCTTGTTGCCGTCGATAATTCGCGACCTCGAATGACCCCTCTCTCGTTGATGTACGGTGCTAGGACCCCAAGTTTTTCCCTTGACGCCATCGGCTGGCACTGCTTATAAAGTAGAACCCAAAAATAAAATTAATAAATAAATTCCAATAGCAATTTCAACAAAATAATACACCTACAAGCATACGCCCTGAGCCTTGGAATGCTAGGTGACCCTGGTGGGCTATCGGGACTAGATGGTAACCGCATGTTCTTCATTTCCAATATAGTTGGAGTTTGTTGCACGGTTATATTGTGCCGAAAGTCTAGTTTAGAAAATAATTGGTTAATTTCTCGTAAAATTTTTATCTAAAAATTGTAATAACCTGAAGGCATGCTAATTCGTTGCCCACCACTTTTCAACAGCTTTAATCTACTTTTTTTAAATTTCCCTTTTCGTTTCTTTGGCGTAGGCCTCCCTTGTTGCTGTTGCAAAATCATTATATTGAGCTCGCGTTCCAGCAAATCAATCTCCCGCTCAGCCAATTCTTGTTCTCTCTTCTTAAGGAATTCTTCCTGGATCTTCTGTTGTAGAAGGGCCTTGGTGAGTTCCTCTTCCCGGCATCGCAATTCCTATCAAATTTTAAATTCCATTTCAAAACTAATAATAAATTATTTACTAGAAACGTTTAAATAAGAAAAACATCTGGCATGTACAATTTTTTCTGCGAAAAAAAAAAACAAACGGAAAAGAAAAACCAACAACTCATGCAATTAAATGGATAAATTAATGAAGATAAAAAAAGAGCCAATTGCGCAACATCGCATTAATCGTTTTCATCCGCTTGAATACAATGGACACGGAGGACTGATTTTGATTTTCCAATTTGATAAGGTTTATCAGGTTGTCAGCCTCTAAACTTGACATCAACATCAACTGGTCAAATTGCACAATTGATAAAATTTGTCAGATGCAGATTTCGATAAAAAGGGATTTTTATAAAAAAAAAAAAATCTTTTTTATTGCAATAAAAAAAAAAAAAATCCACTCTTTCTTCTCAACTTTCTATACCTTTTCTTTGCAACGCAGTTCATGGAACATCTCTTCAATCTCAACTTTCCAGTCTTCCTGCATTGTATGGAAAGAGTCCTGGGGAGTGTTCATGAAAGGGGAATGTGCAATCTCCTCCAATTCCCGAAGGATGTCCACAAACGTGGGCCGACTGTGTGGTTCAGGATTCCAACAAGCTGCCAAATGAAATTTAAAAGGAAAAAATAAATTATCTACTGAATATTACACTGAAAACCAAAACCAAAATTTCCTTCGAACCCAATTAACCATCACTTATTTTTTTTTTTTCGTATGTCTTATATTACTTTTTAACGATCACTTTCAAAAGTCCCCTTCAAAAAAAAAAAAAATAGTTTTTGGAAAAAATATTGATGATTTTATTTTTTAAAATAGACAACAGTCAAGGATAATAGTAATTTCTATTTGTATTTAGCCTCAAACTGAATGATAGGGAATGCAGTCCACGTTTACCAGTGACCATGGAAAAAGAGGTTCATTAGTATGCAGCACTTGATCTGCAGCTCAACGAATATCGTCTGGTAAAACTGGATTCCTCTGCTACTTTAACTGCCTATGGAAATCACGATAAGCACATTTGTCCATTAAATGTAAAAAGTCGATGATTCAAATCATCTACACAAACATTTATATATACCGTAAGAAAAAATTAATGGTGGGAAGTTTAAGCCAACTCTCATTTGAGTTTCTTCAAGTCATCAGGCATTTGAACTCATAAATTTTTCAAATTGAAAACTATTCTGTGCATAATAACGTGATATTTTTAATAAAATTTTCACAAATGGTCAACCATTTTTTTTCTTTCAATTTAATCATTTTAGTTGATATCTGGTTTAATCTTAATGATAGCAATCTGGACTAGTAAAACGTCAATTGAATTGAACATTTTATTCTAGTTTAATGATACCCTTCCGGCCCACGAAACTTTCGCTCAAAAAACCTGATTCTCAATATTGAATTTTTAAGTTTGAAACAACACGTTAAGAAACTAATAAAAAAAATCCTTTTCCAAGGTAAAATGAAAAATTGAATCAACAATTTTTTTATTTTTACCTTCCATTAGTTTTGAAAACTGTATTGGACAAGTGGAAGGAATGGGTAAAGTGAGTTTATTAACAGCAACGCCGTATGCTACAGCCAAAGCATCTATTCCTTTGTATGGTGTCTCTCCAGTCAGCAACTCCCAAAGCAGGACGCCATAACTTTAATAAAGAGAAAAAAAAATGTTTTAATAAATTTTACGAATTCAAAAAAATTACAATTTTTTTTTTCTAGGTTTATAGTTAATCATTTCCTTCTCCAAAATATTTAATCATTCTTGATCGAAGTCAGAAAAATAGCCTCAGGAGGCTTTAGCTTGATCACATCCATCATAAAATTCCTCATCACAAGAGACCGCACATCAAGCCAAATAACATCAACACAAAGATCATCATCAGAGAGATGAATAAAAAATGAAGTACAAATATTAACCGGCTCATCAAACTATGACTGATACAGAGAGATGTGCATTTTTATTTTGTGAGCATGTAATAAAAATTGTTATCTGATAAACATGAAATGGATGTTGTTTACAGTTTACAAACGGTGAAAAAAAAAAAAAGCTCATAAATTCAGTTTAGAAAAAAATAAAAAAGTTTTCATCTTTTTTTTTTCAATTCACGCCTGGATTAACCGTTTCAAGTATTTGGGAAGATGTCAAACTCCATTAATCAATAAAGAATTAAAAAATTTTCTTCTTTCACCTTGTGGAATTGGTAATGAGCCAAAGTGGATTGCACATTCAAGGTTCGGTGCTGACTTTAGTAATGCAGTTATAAAGCAAATTTCCATTCGCCAAATTAGTTACCAAATGTTACCCATTAGACACTTTGCGAAAATTTCGTAATGACAAATTTCCCTACGCAAACGCAAAATTTTCACGAAATTGGGAAAAATTG
>JAQGAS010000128.1:0-95763 GCA_034686365.1 Pachymerium ferrugineum | reverse complement strand
TATGTTGTCTGTGAGATGTGCAATATAAAGCTAAAGATAACGCTACTTGCCACACTATTGCTTTATTACTACTGGAGCGGTACTTTGATTCACCTAGCTGATGCAGTATTGCAGTAATGCAAAGAGAACGCCAAAAAGTTATAATTCCTACACCTTGATTGCTCCAAGTTCCCTTGCACAAATAGCTTACTCTACGCAACTTTATATCTCAAGAGTTCACACCTGCTTTAAGCATAACGAGGAGCAATATTTCTTGGTTGGCTAACGTAGGTTTGCTAGTCAACTAACCAAGACGTACTCAGGACAGCTGCGCCCACTTACTTTTCCATACCACATAACAACGTTCTGCGTTGCGTCATTTCTGTTTAATACCTTTGATATGAACAAATGTGAACTGCTTTACGATAAAGAAATCATGAACGCACTCCCACAATATTTTGTCCCCAAACTCTATTAGTTTATCATAAATAATTTTTAGAGCTTTTTGCTAAAGGAAGCCATTCAAACGGATTTATAAACGCAGCTGTGGAAAGGGCCTACATTAGTTTTAAATGTGCAGATACCTAACAGTGTAGCTTCAAAATTATTATGCACATCTCAAACTAATCCGATAAATTGATTACTTTTTTCCAGTTTGTCGGGACTCTGGCATCGTAAATACACTCGAGTGCATTTTGCAACTCTTCACTCATTATTATTGTGCCATCTATCGCCAGAAGAAGGTCTTGTAAAGTTGCTTGCACTAATTTAATTACACGAGTCATGCGATCTACTTCTTGACGTAAGAAAATATTCATCGGCATCAAACTACCCATTCGATTCAAAGCTTCTCGAACCTTGACAAAATAGAGCAGATTTTACAATAAGAAAGGGCTTTGTGTTAAAATGTTACTTCAAATGCAATATAATTCTTTGGTAATTTTGACAACATGTCGTTGGTCAATCTGCGTACTGTTACTTCTCTAGTTTCACCGCCACCAGTTCCACTCTCTTTTGGCTGCACGTTCAAGATTATGTCCAGCACCTCCTGTGCTGTATTAATTTGATATCTATACAATTTTAGGAATAAAACGTTAATATAGAATTTTTTAAAAAATTATAAAAGATCTTACGTGATTTCAGCATTGGGATGTAAGCCAAAAATTTCGGACGAATCGAATGTTGGAAGAGTACTAATGTAATCTAAATATAATGGAATAGCAGCGCAATTTGGAATTGAATAGCCTTTATAGAAAGTAAAATTGCGATAATAAAGATCTTCATTAAACCATAATTCTAAGTAAGATTTAAGGAGGCGCTTGTCAAAATCATCAGTCACTCGCCCTCCATACTGCACTTCGGACAGCATGTAACAAATTGTGGTCCAACATACTCCCTGAAAAAGGTAAATTTCAAAATTTTATAAAAACAACTCTTTTGATTGACCACAAGTAATGCAAGTATGGCATGACATTTAAGCGAAAGTGAGTTGCAAGCAAAGTTTTATTTACTTTTTTAACGTCAACATCATCCAAATGATTCTGCACAAACTGAACACTTCCATTGAAATCTGCTTGATTGAATTCGTACGGAATATTCCATCCCAATGGTCCATACTTCCTGCGTTCTTGTACAATCGTATGCAGAAATGCGACAGTGTATAGCAAAGTCTGCCACTGCTGCAATCGCGAATAATCAAGCACGTCTTGTGATATTGCACTATAAGTTCTCTTTAAACTGGCTTTGATGCCTTGGGGTGGTTCGTTGGTAAATTTAATAGCCATCTGATTGGAATAAGATTACTGTGATTTTAATATAACTATATTTTTGCATAAATTACCTGCAAAAGACCTATGGGAAATTGCTGATGCGGCTCTGTGGTTATCCATAGCCGAAAGTCAGGATTACAATTCTCGGTCTCCAATATCGTCTCCATGACTTCATCACAGAACTGGAGACTGAGATGACAATTTTGTAGCAAAGCCCAACTGCCGTTTGCCATACTAGAACTCAATAAACGTCGTGCATGAATCTCTTGTCCTTGACCCATCGAAATCATCCGCAAACCTAACAATATTAGTCAGTTATTTATTCTATAATTTCAATTTTGGATTTTACCTATATGCAGTCTTTTAGCCAAAGTTTCAATTTGGTGTGTAGGATCAGATCCCATGGATAGGAAACAAATCAAAGGTACTTTCTCATTTGATTCTTTCCAAGTTGACTCCAAATCCAAAATGTAGCCTTCTGAATATTGCTCTCCAAGCGACGCTACAAAGTTAAATATATATTTAAATATAAAGAATAGTTCATTCCTCTACATTGATTACATATAATGAATTTTCGTGCTTGAGAAATTGTTCTATCCAAACACCAACTGCGCACGAGCAAAAGACGTCGAAAATCATCCAGTATGTCGTTGTAGCCATTGGGAATGATTTCATTTTCAGGCATTTCTGAGTCGTACCACGTCTTCCACTGTTTTTCATTTTCACTTATCTATGGACAAAAGAAAACATATTTTAATTCTCGCAATTATATTCTCAAAATTGAAATTGTTTTACTTGTTCCAAAATATTAGTAAAAGGTGGAATTTTACTAAGCTCAACTAAATTGAGCCAAGTAATGTCAAGAATCCAGCGGAAAGGTTTAGGAGCAACTGCCTTTAAATCCAGCGATGCTCCACCTAAATGAATTAATCAGTTACTTGGAAGTTAATTTTTTACAATTTTTTTACCTTTAATAAAAGTCATGAATTCTTGATGGGAAATTTTCCCTCCATTTAAATCAATTTTCAAAGCCATTAAAATAGAGAATAAAAATTTATGCCGTTCGTAGAACCCACGAATGGAATAAATATAAATTTCATAAGTCAAAAAGTTATTAATATTAGCAATTCGGATGTCTGTATTTAAATGTTTCGCAGACCTGCGATTATAAAACAATTTTATATTAACGTCTTAATAATTGATAAATTGAAATGTATGTTTACCTTTCTAATGATTGGTCGAAGAGAACCAAAAATTGCCTAAGCGACGTTTGGTACATAAAATTAACAGCATTCATCTCTACAATTAAAAAATAAAGAATGCTGCCTCGGACGGCAACAGGCCGAAATTGTTCACGAGCTAAATTAATTTTGCGCTCAGTTTCCGCAGCCCCCAATAGCTTTTCGCTAACTTCTTTGGCAGTGGCCTTGGTGTGTTGTAAGACATCAATTAAGTCTTCATCGTCTACAAGTGAACACTGCAAACCAACAAACAAATTGGATTTAAATACCAAGAAAATTGTGGGAGAAACTCACCTCCGTGCTTGTAAGTCTAAAAAGTAGATTATCTTCAAGTTTTTTAATCTGCTGTTTATTTTTAACTACTTGTTCTATCAACTGAACACGTTCGCTTTCTAACTCCTAAATAAAATAGAAGTAAATTAATAAAGCATGATTTCGTACAATTCATTTTACTCTCTTACACTTTTTTCCGTTAAAATAACTCGGCCAAGAAGTTGGTCTTCAAGACCCTGCATGGTTACTGCAAAGTCTATTATAGCAGTTTTAGCACTAATTTCGGGGGTAAAGGCAGGGTTGGCCAATTTAGTGGTCATATACAGCATAAACCCATTTACCACATCACATTCTTTGTCACCCAAAATAACCTAAAAATTTAACATTTAATAAAATGGGATAATAATTGGAAACCGTTAAACGCTACCTTAAACGAGCTCCCCGCTTTAATAAAATTTTTTTCCAATAAATTATCCAAAATTGGATCAAGTTCTAAGCCAATATCTTCAATTAATAATGGCCGTCCTAATGATAAACTGTCTTCCAAATGAGTGCGGAAATATTTGTGATTTAAAGAAGTAATCTACATTTAAAAAAAAAAAAAAGAAAGTTGTAATAACTATGAGTATTAAAAGATTAGGAGTTTATAGTCACTTGTAATTCGCTTTTTGAATCTTTATTTTTAATCCAAGTTTTTCCTTGTCCTTGAGGATCGACTAATAGCGGATAGCATAATGCTTTAGTAACAATTATTCCATTTTGTATTGACAGTTCGTCGTTTGGTAATCCTTGCATCATCCACTCAGCAATCTAAAATACAAATGAAATTAATCCACAATAAAAATCAGTAAATATTAAATTACTGTGGAATTTTCCACAAACATATCGACAATATTGATTTGTGATGTATACGGAATTGTACTAGTTGATAACATTTTCTGCCAATTTTTTAATAAAACGTTTCGAAATTCTTGATTGAAGGGACCAGCATATGATAAAAAAGCCGTAGCGAGCAAAATGTCACCTACAAGTCTAGGAAACAAAAAAATTAATAAAAAATTCTAATTGGGGTTAAATATCAGACTGGGCTTACCTGCCAAGCTGCGACTTAAATTCTTTACTCTGTTCAGTCCATCTATGTTTTTCGCCTCCTAATCCGCTAATTAAAGTGGTTGCTGCGTCCATTTTTCTGCGACAATTATTTGCTTGATTAACCAAAAACTGGAAATGTTCAACCAAATTAGTTAGTATTATTATTATAAAATACTAATTTTAATACTAATTTTAACCTCTTTTTTAGCTAATGCGTCTTCGTATTGAGCTTTCACTGCGTTTAATTCATTTTCTTTTTCTTGTAATTCATTTTGTAAACGAGTTAAGGTTTCAATGGCGGCTGAAAGTCTCATTTCTTGCCTCGCCAAATTCGCCTGAAATTAATTAAAATTAATTAAAATTAGTAATAATTTATTTTCTAATAAAGATGGTTTTCAGTCACTGACTTTTAAAGGAAGAACTTCCTTATTTATTCCGTAGAAAAAGACCATAGCTTTGGTCCACGACAACAATCCAGCCACATCTCCACATACTCTTCGTCCCATGTCCATATTGTAGTCAGGCTTTTCAAGATATGGCTCCAAAAGTTCTACCATTTCGTCATTAATATTATCTTTGGGAAATGTTTGCAACATTTGTAAGAAATTTGTATTAGACATCATCTAAAAAGATAAAAAAATTTATATAAAATTTTACACAAAATATTATCAAAGTTTACTTTTAAACTTTCGCTCCACGAAGGTTTTACGCTTTCAGAATCAGGGTCTGGCCTTACTGGTTGCATTCTTTTTGAAAATAAAATTAACACACAATCCATAACTCGCATGATAAGATGAGGCGGCCGACCCAACTTCCGTACAGTAGCTATATGAGCCGGTTTAATAGTATTCAACGCCGATTCAGCCTCTTCTAACGCGGGTCTTGCTTGTTCAAGCTTCTCTTCGGCAATTCCCTTCTCTATTGCAATTTGTCGAACTAATTCTTCAGCTCGATCTTTCGATTTTGACACTTCATTTCGAATTTGTTCCGCTTCGTGAGCCCGGTGACACACTTCAACCAACACCTAAAATTAAATAACGTTAGAATTTTTCAATCAATTTTATAACTCATTCAATTTTTACCTCTTCAGCCGTTTTAGAAGCAACAGCCAAATCCTGTTCCATCGAATCCAACTCTACTTTCAACTTTTCTACAGCAAGTGAAGCTTCTTTTAACTTGGCTAACCCATTATCCATTCTTTCTGCCAACATATTTATCTCTTCTTGTTTGCTCGCATACACAGATTTGTAGCTATTGACAAAGGATAAATAAGATTTCGGTGTAACATGACACGAACGACGAAAACTGTAATTTTGTACAAACATTAGTATTCGTTACAAAGGTTAACTTTCTAAAGTTTACCGTTGAAAATATTCAATACAGTAATCGGCAACTCCGTCCTGAATGTACCCCATCGTTTCTACTAGTTCACCTTTCACTTGTGGAGTGCAAATTACTTCATATGCAGCGAGGCAGTGTTCAGCCACTGCAACCAGTGCATCTCTAGGCCAAGGTTGAAACCAATCGATGGTACAACCTGAGACAAGACCGGGGAAATTAAATGCCCGGTTACGAAATTTCTCACCAACCTAAAAGTGAAAAAAATATAATTTAATTTCCCTTATAATTAAATTGTTTTTAGTATATTTACTGGTGAAAAACATAAAACGACGTGTAAATTTTGTTTGCAACGATACAGAAAATATTCCATCGTTGATTCTACATTAACAACTTGATGAGGATTTTCTCTTCTCATAGTCGGCATTAATTCGGTCATAATTTCACTCTGTTCTTCTTTTGTAAATAAATTATATATCTAAAATTACATGAAAAGGATTAGCGGGAGAGAAAGGCAGCAGTGTAGGGAAGGCTAAGTTTACCACGCCAGAAATTAATAGAGAATTGAGGTATTCCAAAAATCCTTCTTCTTTCACATCCTGATCAGTAAAAATAAACGTCGTTCCTTTGCCTAGGATTCCCGTAGTCCGATACAGAACCTTCAGATCTTCGACAAAATTGGTGACGTTGTACGATCTATTTTATAGAAAAAGAAATGTTGTACTAAGTTATCATATCTTCATTAAATTACGATACCTAGTTAAGGTGAGCTGAAAAGTCCTGTAGCCGGCAATAAACGATGCTATCTTAGTCAATGACTGTTTTCCAGACCCGCCAACTCCTACTAGTAAGGCATTACCGCCTGCCGTTCGGATAATGCGGGAAACCTACAAAATTATTAGATTTATTACTACCATTTTTGAAATTTAGTTTAAAAATATCTTCTTACCCGGACAAGATGAATCATCGCGTCTTTAAAAAAGACAAGATCCATTCCAGTACCTCGGATCATTTCATTATATTGCACTAAATACATTTTGAGTCGTTCCTCTAACGTTTCAAATGACTCAATCTAAAATACATTCAGTCATTAAATTTACCAGTTGCAGATTTAGTTTGTATAATTTACAGGTTCATAAACTTTAGGTTGTTCTTGCTCCTGATCTTCTGTTTCTTCACCTGTAGGCTCAGGAGCATCTCTACAATATACCAAAAAAAATTTTAACAACTGCAGCTTTTACTTGACGATTATACCTTAGGAAATCTACGAAATAATGGCAAGGTGAAGCCATCTTTTTATATTTATCCCCCAGATGTTCATGTACAACTTCCAAGACGGTCTTTTCAAACCATTCTGCATTTTCATTTTGGGTAAATCTGTTAAAATTGTTAAATTAATTAAATTGTTATAAAAATTCGATTTATTAAGTGAATACCTATCAGACAATACCCGCGTGCACTCGTGCTTCCAGAGCGCTATCAAAAGAGTTTTGGTGTCAATAACTGATGACAGCGTTCCCAGCATTCCTTGCCAAATTCTAGACAAATCCCGGAGGTTGAACACGTAATGAAAGTTTGCTGGAGTTGGAAGCATTCTTGACTTGAAAAATAAAACTTTTAATTTGTGACAAAAAATACACTTTTTACCAGCAAACTTTAGTCTTTTGAAGTAAAACTCGGGTCAGTGGTACTAATTTGGAGACCAATTCTCTGACTTCAGTAACAAATCCACGTTTCGCACAATAATAGCCATTCGCTATTACAGCTAGAATTAAAAAAAGGTAAGTTTGACAAGTTCCGTTCCACAGATATTGTATAAACATACAAAATATTTTGTCAATACAGTCGTCATAGGGTAAAGTGCAATTGAATATTGCAAAATGTCTTTTCAAACGGGAAGGTATGTCATTAGTTCCGCTTCCGGGTTGTCTCATAGCGGCCAAAAATTGAATATCTACAATATTGATGAAATCGCCGGGTTTCTCCAAGTTGTAAAAACCAATCATTTCAATAGTTTGTCGTAATATTTCATTGGTAACTTGGTCTCCCCATTCATTATATGCAGGCATGTTAACATCGTCAATAAATACAGTCATTTTCTTTCCTCCACTCGGACCGAATATATTTCCCATTCGCTTATCGACAAAACTTTCTATCGTTCTCTGAAAAAACAGTGGTGTCGACGCTGAGGAAAAATTGAAGCTCTTGCTGAGGTATGCTTCTTTATTGTATTTTTGCATGTATGCCTTAATAGTGACTGTCTTTGCTGTGCCTTGTTCCCCTAACAAGAGCGCCGCCTGGAAACGGAACATTTATCAATATTATCTATAAATGAAAAATATTCATCACTATTTACCTTTCCTTGTTTTGCTATAGTGTTGATCAAGTAATCAGTACATAAATAACTGGAATGTGGAACAAGAATTGTAGTAAAATCTGGTGTGTAATTGTCTGGATAAGCATACTCTTCTATCATCACAGACCATGGTTGCCAATAACCTAGAGAAAAATGTTTATTAATAACCAAATTTTTATTTTTAAACGTGAAATAACCTTTATTATTAACAACATAATTAAAAATGTTGTCATCAAATTTTCTATCTAATTTGGGCAGATCTAATTCAAAGTTACTATCACGTAGATATTTCTCAAACTTAAGTCGTCCAGACGTTTCAGTGAAAGCTCCAATGCTCCACATAAGAGCAAAAACGAATAATCTGTGAAAGTGTTTTTCTGGAATTTCGCAGTCTTCGTTATCATTTTTCGTATGAGACGTTTGACCTTGCTTGAACGAAGGGAGAAGTCCTTGTAGAAGCATTGTAATCTGGGTAATAACGTTGCATTCCAGAATTGTGATCACAAAATGCAAATTTTGTTTTGACCACTGAAGAACGTCAGCGAAGCACGTGTCAAATAATCGGTCAATTACGGCTACTTCTTCTGGGTCTTGTAATTTATTGAGCCAACTCTGCAAAATAAAAATGATTACCTAACGAAATACAATATTTATGTTATTACTTTTAAAAATGGATTCCAATCCAGAGCAGAGCTGCTCATATACACCATTCCAGCTCTTGAAACTGTAGCTGGTGAAGCATTATCGATATTTTGCGGCTCGAAAATAATTTTACAGTTTGAGGCCATTGCGATTCGATCACCGTTGGCTAGTGTTAGTGTTTTATTGTCATCCAAAACGGAATTGAGATTTTCAATCCAGTTGGCATCGACAGGGCCGTCGAGAACAAGCCATATATGCTCACCTATTATAAAAAGTAATTAAATAAATTTAAATTTAATTTTTTGTGTTGCCTTCACCTTTTTTGGCTTTTAATGTTTTTCGCCATAAAGCAGAGAAAATTCCATCGGTCCAATCATTAGTTGTCACATCCAACCGACCAAACATCTGAGGCGCAGTGATTGCTTTAGGGTTCATTCGAATTTCTTTGTGCAATTCTCCAATCTGAGTTAACCCTTTCATTAAAGTGTGAATACAAGATGTCTTTCCAGACCCGGACGGACCCAGTGTCATAATGCCATGTCGAACTAGCTGTGTCTCGTACAACTGCAATAAAATTTTACATTACAAAATTTAAATAAGAAGAAACAATCATTAGTTGTTTACTTGAGTTAATTTTAACACCCAAGGAGGGTGAGCAATTAAGCCTGCTCTCTCTGCTTCAATTTTAATAGCTTCTTCTAACTTTGGATAACCCTTTGAATCCAAAGAAATGTCAGGGAATAAGTCAAAAATGAGAGACATAAATAAAGGTTCGTCTTCGTCTACTAATTTTGACATGTTCATGTCTCTTAATACTCTCATTACAATCGTGTTTTCGGAATCAGATGTGTTTTTCTTCTTGGCTGCTCCGAGTGATCGTAGAACTGATAAAATATTGCGCAAGCCAAAGTCATAATGAACCTAATAGTTTATAATTAAAAACATTATTTAAGTGTTTACAAACGTTTTAAATGTAGAGACTTGTTTTGTAAGTTGTTCTTCACATAGCTTGTACAATGTATAAAATTTTCTAGCTAAAGTGATATTTTCCAAATAGCCACAACTGGCTAATTTCACTCTTATAATAATCTGGCGGTCAGGTACCATCATGGCAACAGTCCGGAATTGGATTTTAAGGTTTTCCGGTAATTCATGACGACCTGCATAGCCAGGATTCTAAGAAAAGCATCTTTTCATTGGGAATGTAAAATACTCAAAATATTGGCAGTTACCATCGTTGTAAAAATTCCAAATTCAACATTCAAGTCGACTGTGTCGCCATCAGTGAACACAAACTGTTGCCGTTTTTCTTTTTTGCATGATAGGATACTAGCAATCTGTTGAGCAGCTACAGACAGGACTGGCAAGTCAATACGATTGAATTCATCGAAACAACCCCATGATCCAGACTGGGCTAACCCTATTTTCTAAAATGTATTAACAAAGTACTTAAAAATTAATTAATCTAAACCTTTATAAATTCTTCCAAGTCCTCTGTAATCCATTTGATCCGAACAGTTGAAAACTACAACGTATTTGCCGAGTGTTTTTCCCATATCTTTAACTGTCTCCGTTTTTCCCGTACCAGCGGGCCCTGCAGAGCAGCCGCCCATACTCATACCAATAGCTTGAGCTAAAGTTATGTAACACCTACAAAATTATACTGCTATACACCGTTACAAAAGTGTTTATAAGTCTAATTCAACCTGTCAGTAAGTGGTGTTATGACTAATCGTTCCGTACATCCAAGAAATTCATTTTGATAGGTAAAGTTAATATCTGTAATAGACACAAGCATTTTGTCTGCGTCTTCTTTAAAATAAAATCGACATTGTTTAAGCCATTCAAAGTCAGTTAGTGACTTAATATTTCGTTGACACTGCAAATAAATAAAAATTGATATTAGGTGCTTCCCCGCACAGAAAAGATACGTACCAAAGTGTTGAAAATGTCTCTTTGATGAACATGAATAGTGATCAATGTTTCTAACTTGATTCTTTCAATTTTAGAATGATCGTAAGTGGTTTTCTCAATTAACCCATTTAATAAATCCAAAAATTTTTTATTTGCATCAATCATTGCTCTTCTGTCATGTTTGGCATGATTGATCGCAGACTCTGAATCCCTAGTCCAATACATTTGTAGACCCAGCAATCCAACCTGTAAGACACTTAAGCAATTAAGTTTCAGTTAATTAAATGAGTACTAAATCAATACCTGAGCTGGAAATTTGTTGAAAAACTCCAACGGTTTAAAACTCTGTTCTTGTATTGTATACGCAGCATCTCGAATTATCATATGTAACGATAACTGCGCAGTTTGCATTAACTTCATAAGCCATGTTTCAACTGTGCCAGCAGCTGTCACTGGCTTACACAACTGTAAAAAACATTAAATAAGTTCTTGAGGAATAAATTTTGGAGGTTCATATTTTTACTTGAATAGTTTCTCCTTCGGAAGAAACAATTGCCAGCATTCGGTTATACTCTTGTTCATGAAATATAACGGATTTCGTATTATCAAAAATGCTAAGCAAATGAGCCTGAATTGTGTGTGGATCGCTTGCTTGGCCTAAAATTTCCAATAGAGCTGGGTCCGACACAAAGAAAAAACGAGGGAACATAAATCTTTTCTTCTCCAAATAACTAAAAATATAAAAAACAGTATTAAGACAAAAATATTAAAACATTCTTGAAGTGCGCATTACCCAGATAAAGATTTCTGGCATAATTCTAATTGCTCTTGCAAATGAGGAAGTAACTGCTTTAATGTTTCGTCGCTAATACAACACTGGACAACATTTGACATTATTTGGGCTCGCTGCATAATTTTTTGCCACGATTTATCAATATTGTAAAATAGCCGAGCTTCCTAATAAATAAAATAAAACCAGTTTAAAATAAAATTTAGCGTTAAATTAACAATATTAACTTTTGGTAATTGTTTTGCTATGTCTCCACCTACAAACACTGCTTCCAAGTAAACCCATAAGTTTTGCACCAACAGCCATTTCTCTAAAATTTCAGCAGTGTTGGACAAATCTTGTACCCATTTTTGAATCTGTTGCCTGAATGGTGCGTTGTATCTATATGTTGTTACAAAAAAGTATTTCATTTTCAAACTCAAAAACACTAACAAAAAATGTAACCGGTTGTTTAATAGAGAACCGAGAATAACCAAACTGTCCTCCATTCTGGTTATAATCTCGGCTGTATTATCTCCTCTCAAAAGTAATTCTCCACGAGTTTTAAAAGATGCGAACGTCAACTCGGTGTACCCCCACTCATTCGTTACTTGTCTCAATTTCGCTTCAATATCTTTTTCTTTAACAGCCGATATGCAAATATCTTCAATATCTTCTTTATGCTGCAAAATAGGAGCTTCCAAAATAACTCGTAATGTACAATTATTGCTCTCAATATCAATCTGACACCCAATAACGTCCATAATTCGTTGCCAGTGACGAGATTTCATTGCTTTATTACTCATCAATTCTAACAACGGAGAGATATCACTAAAATCATCTATCATTTTCTTAAGTGTCACAAAAGCTGGCCACTCCTTCAGCGCTTTAGGCAGCTTTCTACATCTGAATATCAAATAATAAATGACTTTTGTTAATCCTAGTTTTGAATCTAATTTACCTGTTATGAAACTCCAACAACTCATTATTGATCACTTCAACGTCAATTTCAGACCACTGAATTTCGTAATAACTATTTACTGTGTCCATTACATCGACGTATAATTTATATAATTTCTGCAGAAGGTTCAACTCTTTGCGGACCTTTTGCAGTAAGGGATAATCAGACTGGGGTAAACCAAACAGTTCTTCGCCTGCTTGATATGTAGTAAATTTTCGCCAAAGATTGTCAAATCGATTCTGTAATGGAAAAAATTAATTGGTATTTTAATTTGCGCGTCAATCTTTATTTACATACTTGAAAGTGTAATAAGCATTCGTAAGCTTCCTGTGGAGGAAGACCAGGTGTCATAGGTCCTCTCTGTGTATAAATTACAAATTTAAAAATGACACAAAACTAAATTATTGCATTACCGTATTATAATCTGATTCAAAAGTATTCAAATCTTTTTTAAATGTTTTTATATTACTAATTAATTCGTCGCTGAATGGCTTTTGAAGTTCAAGTAAAAGATCTTGAACGTCTAACGCCTGCGTTTGAAGTCGTTGCCAGTTCCGATTTAGGGTATCTACTTGCTCTATTTCGTCCTGGCTAATTTCAAACTCTTGCTTCTGCAGCATTTGGTAGCACTCCTGTAAGTATTCACCATAAACATGTTATTTTAACTTCAATAAGAACTAATTACTTCAATGGAAATGATGCTAAGTTCCATGTTGACCTCACACGATCTGAGATTGGTTAGCACGGTCATAGCTTGTCGGACATCATCCAAATCACAAATAGAATATGATAATTTATTGGTCATGTCCTTTATATAAAACATAAGTTTCCCCATTTCCCGAAAGTATTTGTCTTTACAAGTTCGGCCAAGTAGAGCAATCCAACCATTGGCTTCTGCTTCTAATTGAAATTTTATGTTTTCTGTGAACAATTGAAATTAGTATAGGTTATAACAGTCATTTAATAGTGTCGTATACCTGTTGACACTGCTAGGGCACCGAGTTTAATTATATCAGGTTCGTTCAACGCTTTGGTTTTGAGGTCTCTGTAGTACAGTATTCTGTTTTCAAACTCTAACCAAGTTGGTTGCATTTCTAAATATTTTTTGATCTCAAAATCTCGGTCACTTTGCCACAAGTCATTGTATGGTGTGAATACTTCTAATACCGCTGCAAAGTCCTGCAAGAATAGATGCAATTTACGAACCATCGAAAATTTAAGAGCTGCTATAGAAACCCTCCAAGTTTTCAAGACTGTAGTACCTTTTCAAAATCACCAAGCGACTGACTTAGGTTGTTAATTATCCTGGCGAGATCTTTGCTTTCAGAAACAGATCTGAAGTAGTTATAGGGTGCAATCCTATTCAAATTAGGATTTGATCTTTTAAATGTCCATTTATTAGGAGGCCTCTTCACTTCGTACGGTGAATTCCTCACAACTGAATTTTTCATCTTAAAAAAAGAATTGGTAAATAAGATTTTACCCCTTACACATTCAAACTAAGTTTACTTTCGATGCCCATTTTTTATCCCACAGTGAAACGCGTTTAAAGGCATCCATTACATTGGAGACGCCTTTACTTAATCTGATTTGCACAATCTCCAATGATGGCTGAATTATAATATTAGGAATGCATAAGCTAACGTGGACCAAAAAAATCGGACAATTATTTGCATCTTCTTCTGCCATCTCTGAAACCAAACATAGTCAATCAAAACAAAAACTTAAGCAAATCTCAATTTGTTACCTGCTGAACTGTGCGAGCGGGAAATTCTATTCTGTAATTTCTCTAAAGCTTTTTTAGTTAACTTTACAAATGCTTCCAAAACTTTATGATTGTACACAGCGTGCACTTCAACTGCTGCTTGATACAGCGCTTGCTGAGGTGACAGTTCAGACGGCGAATCTTTGCCATTCACAACCGACTGAGGACGTGATTGTGTTGGCGTTGATCCTCTGTTGGGTGTGACAGAGCCTTCTTCGATTGATTCGACACTCTCAGCTTTTAAAAGTTGCTGGTTTTCGAAAAACTTGTCGCCGAGTATAAGATATAGCAAGTCTTGAACAGCTAATTCAATGCTTTTGTTCTTTGCTTCTAGTATTAACCCGGCGTTATTAGCATCCAACTGAAATATTTAAAAAATGAAATGACATGAAAAAAATTTTTTGCTAGTTATTACGACCTTGGTAGTTTCTAAAAATTTTTCAAGTGTATACGCTTCCTCTGTAGGAAGTTCTAACAAAGAAACTTCTTGAATGCTGTTTAAAGTTTCGTTTATGCGATTTTCGCAGATATTATTCACTCTAAAAAGAATAAAAAGTTGCAAAAAAATTGTATTTCGAAATGCAAAACTATCACCTGTCGATAAGTAATTCAAGCTTCTGTATTGCAGCGAAAACAACTTCGATGTAGCATTCGACGCTTAAACTAGACCATGATATTTGAAGTAAACCTTGATCCAGTTTTTGATTAACATTATTCAATTGTGGTCCCATTAATAGTATTAAGTCTTGAAGGATTTTACCCTGGACACGTTCGTTTTCTTTCAGCATTAACTGCAATTATAACAAAAACTGTTACATAAAATTTGGAGATGGAAGAAAGGGTACTTCCGATTGGATTTAGTTCTTTAATTTTCACATCACTGATCAAATGGCTGATATTAGGTATCCTGTTAATTATTAATGAAAGTGCCCTTTTACGGGTCTCCAAACTTACCTTTATATTTGACAAATTATTGCGCAGTTTATCTTTCTTTTTCAAAAGCAGTTGCCCAAATTGTGGAACCTTAAGTTGCAGTTTAGATATTATTTCGCAGTCTCTGATAGCAATCCAGAGTGCAGGGCTGAAATTCGGTTTGAGTTTTCTGGTTAATCCTTCTCTGTACAAAACAGGCTGACGAAGGGCAACTTGCACTTCTTCCATCTTTTCAAAACAAGTTTTTTTTTTAATAATCACAAAACTATAATTGCATTTTTTTAACCTGTTCAAACCAAGCTTGATGCGTGTCCATTTCATATTGAACCAAAGCTTTAGCAATTCGGTTATACAAAGCAATCACTTTTCTCGCATTCGGGTGGTTGATTAACGCTTCATGACTACTCATTTCGTCCATGTTATTTTCAATATGACGAAGTAATTGGCGACACCATAAAAGCCTTCCTGCAATTTATGCACAATTATAAAAATATACTCAAACTTAAATTGCGGTAAAGATGTGACCTCCACAAGGAGAGACATTATTTGACAACGGTGGAAACTTTTTCTGGACCTCGTACGTATGCACGATCCTTTCCAAATCTTTATATTGAGCATCCAAAATCAGCATGTACTTTTCTTCTGCATCAAACTCTGGAATTTTCAAATGCTCCAGTCGACGGAGAATGACAATCGCTTGAGGAGACGACCAAGCCAGCTGAAACTGTAGCTCTAAAATACCTATAACTGCTGTCTACAATATAAACCCCAATTAGTATTTTAAAACATTTAATAAAACTTCAATTTACTGACTCCAATTTCCTGAATTTGTTTGGTGAAATCTGCAAAATCCAAATCAAATTGTTTTTGTTTGTGGTCAAGATAATTATACGTTTTTTGTTTCATGCTTAGAACCAACTCGTCAAATTTCATACGTAACATTTTCATATCTTTACTTTCAACCTCGAGTAAATCTAGGGAGAAAATATCTTTTTAGTGTTTATCTTTAGATTTTATATTTTAAAACTGTTTTACTTTCACAGTTTGATGCTAGAATTCCCGTGTAATGACGAATCGTCTCCAAAATGCATATAACACAATCCAACCGGTTGCAAAATGTTTCAAACCGGCCAAACACAAGAACTTCGCTTACATTCAATGGCCGTTCATTCGGTGTGTTTCGTAATTTCTCTTGAATTTTATCATACGCTCTTCGATACTCATCCCTTAAATTAATGCTATCTTTTATTTTGGATATGACAAGCTCCTGAGGTTGAGTCCAAATAGTATCCAAGCCGTTGTTATCAATATAAGCTTTACACATTAAAATCATTTGGTTCGTGATCTGTAAAAGTAATTGTAAGTTGCATCATAGACCCATATTGTATTGTTTTATATAAAATTTGTTGGAATTAAATACTTTGATAAAAACTGCGGCCATCCTGTCTGGATAGCGGTAGTATTTGGAAACACTCTGAATAGTTTGTAAGGATGACATCAGGGGGTTTAAATTGTCTTTCATTGTTATCTGTTGATTGAATATTTTTGATAAAATTATTGTTCTATTACAACTTGATGAGTGATTTATAATTACAGGATTGTTGAAATAAAGGGGAAGCCAATGTCGTTCTAAGATTGACAAATACTGCACGTTATCTTTGGCTTCGTTGAAACAATCTGTTATTTTTATGTCAATTTCTCTCCAAGGCTGAAATTGAAAGAAAAAAACAAAGGTTAAATTAATTTTCCAAAAAGGGGTCATTAAGTCATTTTTACAATTTCTTTTTAAATAAAATAAAAGTTTGTCACTTGTTGGTGGTAACTCTACTGGTTAAACCCGATTTCGGGAAACTGATTACAGATATGCAGTTAATTTTCCTAACTGATGACACTAAGTGACCAATGGAAAAATTTTGTGCCTATCCATTCGGCAACCACTTTTTTACTTTAATCAGTATTTTGGCAAAAAAACACAATTGCAAATAACAATTATTCATTTTCTATAGTTTTTGCCTTACATGCCAAAATTTACAAAATTTAAACTGCAACTTCTTTTTTGCTTTTGGGAAGATAAAGCGTGAATATAGCAACTACATGAAAGAATTTTGTAGATGTTTTACTTTCTAATTCTAATCTCTTTCTTACCACAACATGTCGCGATTTTATAGCAATTAAGCCTCCAATGATGCAACGAACTAGCCCTGATCGCATTTGTTCCATTATGCTATTAAACCTAGCCATCCGCTGTTTCCAATAAATCATTTCCATCTTCGGACCAACCGTATCCGGCTCCATACGGATTTGATCGCTTTCATCTAATATCTACGTTCAACAACAATAGTTAAAATCAAATCAAATACCAAAACTGAAAAAAATTTAACCTTTGAAATTTGTAAAATCCAAACTTTCAAACATTTCTCAAACATTCTTTGAACTTCAGGGCTCATGGAGGCGTGAAATGCTTCAGATGGATTACTAAAAGACCTGGCGTTAAACCCTTCGCATGGTGCCAAATAATTCGTCTCTTTTAAGCTAAGCTCAGCCGCTATGGAAATAACGTTTTTGTTAATTAGGTTGTCGTTAAAGTGAATTTACTTTTTAAAAAAACCTTCGAGGCAATGCGAAAACGACAATAAAGACGATAGACAGTCTTCCATCATATGTTGAAAATCTTTTTTCGGAGTCAGACTTCCCCACGCACAATCCATTTCATTTAAAGCAGGCAAGTAAAAGCAAGTAATGCATTCGATAATAGCTTTGAAAAAACTGCCTGTGGCTTTAACGTCGAGTAAACCCGTTCCAATTGTCTAGAAATACAAAATTAAAATAAAAAAATACACAAGAAAATATAAGTTACTTTTAAATTCTCTTCAGTTACGGGAGCCCAAGGTTCGGGGCGTACAAAATAAACACAAGCTCCGGCGAGGCGTTGACTAGTGCAATCTGTGGTTAAAAATATTTTGCGTCCGTCTGGTTTCTCCGTACCCTCAGAGACGCTTTCAGTATCTACCTCAACTGATAATTAAAAATTAGAATTTTAAAAACTATTGAAATTAATTTTATAGTACTGAAAATACCTCTTGTTTCTTCTCCCGTGTCATTTGGATCTTGATAGAAACATAAAACCATTGCATTTCCATTCGCTTTGAAAAAATTTTTCAGTGCACCCATCTGAAAATGTAACAAAAATTTTCTTTGGCTTTGGATAATTGTGTTTCTTCAAATGTACTTTCACACATCATAATACGTAAGATTATAAATGTAATCACATATTGGGTCTTTGGTTATAACAACCCATCAGAGATTGCGCAAAAATTAATTTATAAAGCGTACACTTATGAACTTAAACCGCTTGAGCAGAACAGACGTTATTTGAACGTGTAACGTTTCAAGATAAACGCTACGAATGCAATCAAAAGATTGGAGATTTTCGAATGGGCACCGATCTTGCCATCGACTCTCCACTTTCCGGCTTTAGAAATTTCACAATCGGTGATTGGCAGCCAATAAACTTATTCAAAAGCATTTAAATAAAAATTCGGGGTTTGTCATTAAAATCTGTTTGTGAATATCCAGCACCACCATTTCGTATTGAAAAATGGGATTATCATGATCATTGCAAATGCCGTCAGTACAACCGCCTTATCCTTATAATTTTATAAGAAACGGATAAACTGTATTTTATATTATAATATAAAAACTAAAAATTTTTTAAGTGAAACGTCTAACCTGCTGGTTTTCGATGACAGCCACTTCAACTTCTTTTTTCTCCAAACCTAAATACAAGGCCGCTATGGAAAACATGTACGCATGTCGTGAATCCATGTCTGCCCAACTCATAAAATCCTCTTGCTTTGCCTCTTCCTGCCAAAAAAAATGTAATAACATTTAACAAAACAATTAATCGATTAAAACTTGGAACAAACCACATCTTTTTCCTCTTCAGAATCTGCCATGATAATTGCTCAAAGCGCACTCAAAGTGAAAAATTAAGGTTTGCACATTAAACTACAAACATTTACAAAGGTGCTCGACTTCCATTTGTTTACTCGTGTTGTCCCTAGCAACACAGGTAACTGTACTGGACACTACGATGATGACAAAATCAATACCACACTTTCATTTAACACTGTATGCCAAATTACTGCACATTATTTCCTGATTTCGTTTATAATAACAATAAAATTCATTTTTTTCGTAGAAAAATATTTATTACATTTTTTATGTCTTTAATGATTGTCAATAAAAGTTATAAAAAAAACTTATGAAAAGCGACCTTGACCATGTAAAAATTATTTTGTAAATTAAAATAAAAAACCTTGCAAAACGGACATATTTTATAAAAAAAAAATAATTAATCTCAATTTAATACAATCATAATATTATCATAATTTGTATAATACATATTGCCTATTATTATGAGCATCATTTGGAAAACCAACACATAAAATTACAGAATTTATGTGTTAATAATGGAAGAGGCACTTGAATTCGCTACATTCATAAAATATTTTAGTCTAAACGCGACTTTTTCGTCCTCGTTGAGCGGGATCCGGTGGACGAATTATCCAATCGATTGTCTGAATTTCCTAGTAGTTCTCTGACGAACTTGAACCGCGATAAAAACACCTTCCATACGATGTACCAACCTATAAATCACAAAATAGGCTTAATTTAATGAATCTTACGCGATTTAAATTCTACTTACCAAACCCAACTAAGATTATAACAAATGTGAAAGAGCTAATAATAGAAAAAATTGCTAATAAAATATCTTTCATTTTACTATACCACGTTGGTTCTGGTTAATAAAGGTTTGTTTAAAAATCCTTGAACAAATTAACAAGGTCGTTATTCGTTATAAATGGACAAGCAGACTACGGAAGCGGAAATCAACTTTACTAGCGCCAATACAACAAGTGGCAGATTTGAAAAATACAAAGTATAATTTACAAACATGGCGTTGGCAGACTTAGTTGGCTTTAATAAGTTGACGCTTTCTCATAAGATTTCCAATGGTATCTTCGGTTTTAATGACTTAAAATTGACAAACGCATCATTGAATGATCCTACAAATCTTCTGATCCCCCCGTTTTCGAACGTAAGTAAATAAATAAGTTTTTAACCGTATACGAATGTGCTGATTCATTGCGATTTGACGTTTATATTGAACTGTATTTTCGATTCCTTTACAGCCAGTTGAAAAACTGCAGAGTTTAACGAAAGACGAAGATGGGAAGGATCTAAAAATTCATTTTGATCATGGAACAACAACTTTAGGGTTTAAATTCCGTGACGGAGTTGTTCTCGCCGTTGATTCCAGAGCTACAGGCGGACAATACATCGGTTTGCATTATATCCATCTTTTTACTATTAAAAGTAATGCTACATTAGCGCAATTTGAATTTTGTAGGTTCACAAACCGTGAAAAAGATTATTGAGATCAACGATTACCTTTTGGGTACGATGGCTGGCGGAGCTGCCGATTGTGTTTACTGGGAAAGAGTTTTGGCCAAGCAATGCAGGTACAAAATCGTATAAACATAGTGTAAATTACTGTACTAATTATTATTAAATATGTTTCTAGGATTTACGAACTTCGTAATCGTGAGCGAATATCGGTTGCAGCTGCTTCCAAATTACTTGCTAATATGGTTTATAATTACAAAAATATGGGCTTGTCTATGGTGGGTTTCAGATTGCGTGTATATCACGGTTATTTAAAACATTAATTTTCATTTTTCAGGGAGTTATGATTGCTGGCCACGATAAGAGAGTAAGAAGAAAACTGAGTTAATGAAAGTGTAATTTATTAATTTTCGTTATGTAATTTAGGGCTCGGGGCTTTATTATGTTGATAGCGAAGGTACGCGATTGAAGGGCGATGTGTTTTCTGTCGGTTCTGGGTCGATGTATGCTTTGGGTGTTTTGGATTCGGGTTATCGTTACGATTTAAAAGCTACGGATGCGTACGAGTTGGCTCGTAAGGCTATTTATCATGCCACATACCGTGATGCTTACAGTGGTGGGATTGTGAGAGGTAGGAAAATTAGTTCAAGTTTTGAGTAGAATAAAATATATTTTTTGTTTTCAAATAGTTTACCATGTTAAAGAAACTGGTTGGCAGAAGATATCTGAAGAAGATTGTAAAGAATTGCATTATAAGTTCGCAACTAAATAGAATTTCTTGTACACGTTTAATAAAGTTTTTTGTCACAAACTTAAGTGTCGTTATTTTGGTTTTTAAATTAAGTGAATGTTACCCATATTTACCGCATGTTAAAGGAGCCATCGGGTACGTCGATGTTTGAGGAAAGCGCCAAACCGCCTAGCGGGCATCCCAAGCAAAGTGAGCCCCAAAATCGTTGGGATGAAGATTTGGGGCATATCCTGAATTCCGAGATCAAAAATCATTCACAATTCTAAATGAAATCTTGCAAAGAGTTTGAAATCTTAAAAAAAAAGAAATTGCTTAACGAAAATTATTTTTCACGTTAGACACTTTTAATGAAAGTTTTAGAAATTGTTTCACAAAAAGTTGAAAATAATAAATGATCTCAACTGTAAAATGTCATGGTTCAAAAATAAAAGCCAAAAAAAATTTTTTCTACTTAGGCTTTGCTGCAGAACTTGGTCGTTTGTTCTGCCCCAATACAAACTACACATTCTGATTTTCATGACTCCTTATTTTAGGATTTATGGGTTTCGGCTTGCAACATCTGGCCTCTAGATACAAAATGGCACCCAAAATCCAAATAATGAGAACTAAAATACTCGCTGTAACATGCAAGACCGGATGGCAATAATTCCAAGCGCTTTTATTTTTGTAATTGGGGACAAATATCCTGTACACCCAGTAACTACCTACGGAAAACAAAAAAAAATTGAATAAATAGCGAATTATTAAAATAGTCTAAGTAGCCTACCTAAAATTAACCAGATAATTAAAAAACCCGTCAAGGTTCCAAATGTCATTAAATAAATCATCCGATATACTTTTTTCTCTTCTGGAACAAAATTCCCTGCAAATTTTATAATATAAACCAGCGGAGAAAAAACTGCCCCAACGAGTAAGAAAATTGAAATGAAAGGTTCAGCTGGGCACTCCTTTTTATATACAATACCTATTTTTTTTTTTAAAAAAAAAAAAAAGGTTTTACACGTGATTGGTCTAGAATTAATGAGTTTGCGCAGTTTATTTTGCGTCATAAATGTCCACATTAAAAAAACTTATTGAACAGCCATCCTAGATTTAACTAAAGTCATGTGACCCTGTGATGGTCTACATTTCCTCTATTTTTTACTTCAAACTTATAAATTATGTTTAATTTCGTAAAACTTTATTAAATAATGTGCAAACACATATCTTACGGTGTCTTCACCTCGTCATCTTATTTTGAAAATGGTAATTTGACAAGTCATGCTAACCTTTATCTACTATTTCACATTAACTATAGACTTAATGTCTTGTCCTTATAACAGAAAATGCAACTGCGTAAACTCATTTACGCCGACTTACTTATGCTTATGACAGCTACATTCCCAGTAATTCCAATAATTGCCAAAAAAATCTTGCTTCTCTTGGAATCATTACTGGAACTCTAAAAATAATTAAAGATGAGCACACCTTATAAACCAAACACTTATTTTCCACAAATACACACCATGACATCAAGGAAAAACATATCAAGACTTAATAAAACACCATGGAGTAGAACCGAGCGTTGCAATCACTCATTGTAATTCTCTCCAAAAAAACTTTGCACGAACTTTTTTATCCCGATTTAGACTATGTATTGTTTGTTTATTGTTGCGGTTTTTAAATGGATAGGTATTAACAAGTGACGTCAAAACTAAGCGATGAAAAGCTAATTTTAGAGGTGTATCATGTTTAGCCACCCGCTGCGTCAATGAAACGTATACATTCATTAATAACTATAATAAAAAAAATAAAGATGTATTTTCGTGCTGTTTATTTTGCCTCGAAAAAGTGTTTGAAAATATTTATTACCCAATATAAGCAAACAGGCAGGACAAGTCTTTTATTTGAAACAAGAAAAAAAACAATTAAAAATTGTAAATCTAAAACAGCAAATAGCAAAATGTAAAACTATTTCTAAAAACCGAAAGTCGCATTCAAAAACTACACAATATCCAATATACAATTTATGGCGTCACATACGATCACAAAATTCCTACAGCGATGACATTTAGTGACGTCAAAAGTTGTAAGGTTTGTCTATACTTAATTTAGTTTTTGAATAGGTTACGTATTTACCACTTATTCCGCTACCTTGTACAGTGGTGGCGCCTGTTTTGCGGCTGACACTACCGCTGTAAATATGTGATAGCAGAAAAACTAGGAAATACGTACTTAATGCAATTAGTAACAAACAGCAGCAGTTTTGTTATTACAAATTTAAAAAAAAAATTATTTATTATCAGCAGCTTTCATCTCCGATTCGGGTGCTCGGACTCCCTCGGAAATTTCGTGCACAGCGCCGCAACAAGCGACAGTGAAACAAATACAAGCGACCAAAATAACGATGACGACAATCAAAAGTATAACGTAATGGACGATGAGATAAATAAAGGCAAACAAGTAAGGTACGGCATGGCAGTAGTTTTCTGTGTCATCTGGGTTATCATAATCTGGTTTGTAAACTCCGAAAACCCACGCACTTCCTAATAAATCAATAAAAAGTTAAAAAGTAACACAAAAGTTGGGCTTAAGGGACAAGCAACTTTTTGCTATGAACTTGAGCTAAAAGTTTCTGTCTTCCTGATTATTATCAAAAGTAGTAGGTCCGCCGACCTTTTTCAAACTTTCGCATAGAATATTTTTTAATTCCTAATTTATAGTCACAGTTCAAACTTCTATAAGACATAAAAGTATTGATTGTCCCTTTAAGGAAAATTTTCTTACCACAGATGAACCAAATAACAAGAAATATATCAAACGCGTGAACAAATTTCATGCACCAGCTATTTTGGACGTCTTCACTGCATTGCTTCACTCCGAGTGCAATTATCTTCCGTATAATGATGACCCCACCCCAGACTATCAGCCAAATAGGAATGCGCTCTTCTACCGGACATTCTTCTCTATACCAAGCACCTAAATCAATTTAAAAAAATTAGAAACTTTTAAAAAGCTAAATAAAAATATTACCAATTATAAGTCCAGCACCAGGTAAAAGTGGAGCTATAATAAGAAATAAAGTCCACCCAACTAAATTAAAAAAAATATATATATAAAAACTGAACTTCTATGTTTTTAAAACTTTTGTAATCTACTTGATGCAGTAGTAATTGCCAAAAATCCAATCAAAAATCCTACAGCATTCGTTGATTTACGGAAAAGTGTCCGCACATTTTCACAAAAACCAGCATCGCTTGAATCTTTAAGAAAAGTTAATTAACTGTCAAGAAAGTTAAATGGATCAAACGTATACCTGCATCTTTTTGTGCACCATTTAACCCACTTTCAACTTTGGCAATATCTGTATCAGTCTAAAAATTAAATTATTGTAAAATTATATTCACGTTAATTAATTTAAATAATTTATGAATATTATTAAAGCATAAACTTTTCACATACCGTCATTGTTTTATCTCTTGATCTTGACAAGTGATCATCCAACTATACCCAACTTTTCAACTTGAAACTTTTTGTTGATAACTCAGAAGTCCCGTCATATAATGAGAAATTTCCAGAACAAGACACTTGATTATTATCAACAATTTGAATATTTTTCACGCGCGACACGTAGGAAATTCTTAATTGCTAAATGAGTTAGAAAATATAGTATGGCGACTCTGCGCTTGCTTATTTAAATTCAACTCACATTAACACTTAATTCAACTTAATATTGGATCTATTTTTTTCGATTGCAAGCTCCAAGCCTGGATAAAATTTTATTGTAAATTGACACTAATTTGTAGAGTGTGTGGGCTGAATTAAAGATAATTATACTAAAGCATCTCTCTCTTAAGGACTAATAATAATGGCTTACTTTTTCAAAACACTTGTACTCTACTCAATTTCCACCTAATCGTGTTTAACTCACTCTAATTCGATTAAACTTGCATTAAATTTTATTTATTTTACATATAAAAATATAAAACAAAAATCAAAACAAATTGAAATTTTTTTCATTTATTTCACACGGAAAGTACAAAATTAAATCATTTAGATTACAATGTGCAGTTTAATTGGAGTTGGTAAGTTTTCAATAAAAGTTACAAGAAAAATGTTATAGTTATTAATCATCGTTATTAAGTTTAACTGTAATGCAAGCACAAAATACAAAAACAAGAAATAGGGCTAAAAATCCATAAAGAAAATTCATAGTCCAAAACATGAAGAGGTACAGAGGTTGATAACAATATTCCTCTGAAAACTGTAGTTCATAATCAGGTTGATAAATATGGTAAACGAAGTAAGTCCCTAAAAATGAAAAAAAATTGTTGCCTAAGAAATCCGCTAACTAAAACAATAGCGGCGCTTGTCTCAACGAAACTCAAACGCCACTATTGTCATGATAATCTGAAAGCAGACGACCTACAGAATAAATAAAAACTCTATTTTAAATGATCTTACAATTACATTTAGCAGTTCAAGGATGGATCAATTTATAAAAGAGTTTGAAGAATTTTTGTTCCAGAACCGAATGAGGACATAACAACAAACAGTTACGTAACTCACTTGTATAACTTAGGTCATTATAAAAACACTACGAATTTAATCAAAATTACCTGCAACGAAACCTAACGCGAGAATAATATCAAAAAGATGAACAAAAATCAACCATTTGGCTTTTTTCTTAACATCTGGATCCACTTGATTGACACCTATTGTAATTAATAATCGTACAATAGCAACTGAACCCCATGACATCATCCAATACGTAAGACATTCTTCCGCTGGACACTCAAACTCATAAACAACGCCTGGAAAATTAATTTTCATTTTACATTAACCCTTACGTAATTCAATTAACAATTCTAATTGGCAATTAACGTTTTTACCAAGAGTGACTATTACGATTGGAATAGTCAAGAGAAAAAACAGGAAAAACGTGCATCCAGCTTGAAGTATATGAAAAAAAGTTAATTAAATCTTTTTACTACAAAGTTGTCAAAACATTTAAACCTGTTGCTCCAATTGCGTAGATTAGTGATTGAACAAAGTCGCATCTGCTGGACGAATTCTTTTTGGCTTCTTTAACTCTTTTCATTAAGAGACTTTCATTTTTCTTTGCAACTCCTTAAAAAAATAAGTTTCGTTTTTCAATACAAATTATAAATTTTAGAAAAACCTACCATTGCCGGTTTCGACCGTGTCTATAGTTTCACCACTCTTAATTCAGATAAAAAAATATTAATAGCGTTGTTGTAGTAAAGTTAAATCACGTCCTTAATATTTACCGTCATGTTTTGTATCCCAAGATGTCAGTGTCGACTTTGAATTCACTCACGGTTACTCAAGTTAAAGCACAGTTGATATTTAATAAGACAGAATTAAATAATTGCCCATAGTTCACGCATCCTCTAACGCCCTCAAATGTGGTTTTTACATTAATCACTCATTTGTCTCTCTTTTTTGGTTATATTTTTTGTAGATGGCTAAGTGCATAAGTGGGGGGTTGTAAATTTTTTTTAGGTACTGCTGTAGTTTAATGGTGTGTGATTTTTCAATCTGGGCTATATAGATTGTACGTGTCTGGTAGTGATCTCCAATTTTTTTTTTTTTAAGGGAGTTGGAGTTCATCATTTTTATGAATACAAATGAACTGTTTTATTGGTGTTATTAACTGAAATTGATTTCGTCATTAACATGATTCATAAAAAATAATTTAACAATTCCTGGCCAAAAGGGTTGGGACTTTTTTATCAAGTTTTATAAATTGTTAAAACATAATGAAAAGTTCTTTTAATCATAAAATGAAGTTTTATTAATAGTCTCACAGAAAATTCCAGTGAGGCCAGTCACATTCTATTATGTCGTTAATTGAATTTAAGTATTTATTAACTGATAACTCTTATAATTTAGTCTTAAATTCATAACATTTTTGCAATTTCACATGAGTGAAAAAATATGATTTTTTTCATTAAAAAATATTAATTATTATTTACATTATCAAACACTGGCAGTGTTCAAAATTGAGTGTTCAATCATATCTTGGAAATTATTAAGTCGCTTACAAGATAGGCAGAGAATTAAGGCTAATTTCACACATGTTCACACTAGAAGTACACAGACGAAGCAAAAAAAACTGTTTATCTGACTTACTACGGAAAGTTGCTACCTTACTTCCTTTGTTTTATTTCAACGTGAATAAGTCAGGTAACTTAGCTTTATTGCCGGACTAATCATTCTTCTGAGATTGTAGTGTCCGGCGAAAAGTGTCATACACTTGTAATACATAAAGCTAAATTGACATTTGTATTCAAATTGCAGTAAAAGCAAAAATGTCGTAAGGGGAATGTTGCATTTTGAGATGGAATGAAACTGATCTTGGATTAGCAGATAATCTGGCAATTTTGAGTCATTTGAGTAATACCACTGTGAATCTGGCTAAGAAAGTTGATTCATATTCACGTTAACCTTGAAACAACGCAGAAATGATGTCAAATGTGCTTCGGAAATAGTAAGCATGCACAATAACTTGTTCAAGCAAGGCAGAACTTTACGGAATTAGAAAATACGCTCTGCATATTTCTAATGAGAACCTTTTCACAATTTATATACAGTACACTTGTAATTTAAATAATAAAATAACAATAAAAAATCACAGGCAATTTGATTGTTTAAAGCTATGCTACATACTTGAGTTAATATCAATCTTCTTCTAACGCCAAAAACTTTATGATTAAATGAACCGCAGTCAACACAGCAACAGCCGAGATCATGAAAAAACTGTACAAATATACAATGACGTTGCAGTAACGAGACGATGATTCATGCCAATATTCCGGTCTGTATATTTTAAGAGTCGCTACAGTACCTTCAGGCAATTAAATTCCGTTATTTCATAAAAATTTAAATTGAATATCAAACTTACTTGCTACATATAATAAAATCAAAATACCATTTATAATATAGATTAGTGCTTTGCAGTAACAATTATTTTCTTTCCAGCAGTCATAACTTAATTCCATTAAGTTTGCTATAAGAGACAATGATCCCGCGACTATAAGCAAAACAGGTAGATAGCCTGCTGCCGGACATTGATTCGTATAAAATATACCTTAAATAAAATTGTGATAATTAAAAGAAGATTATTACGGAAATATTTTGTTTACCTATAATTAATCCTCCGACCATTATAAATCGCACTAGTGGTAATAATAGACGGTACAGTGTCCATTTTGAAATCCTATCCACAGCCTGATATACTGGGTTCTAGTAAAACGAAGTAAATTAAAAGGAAAATATCGGTCTTGGTTTACTTACTGGCATGGTGGTTTAAAGTTACGTCAGTCACGTGTGTTTTTCTGGCTTATCGCAAAGACAAAGGTCATAGGATAGGAATGTGAGTTAAAAACAGGAAAAGTGAGGGAAGTTTTTTTATTTACTTCGCCGGAAGTTAACTTATGTAATTTTTTAGTATGTGTTGTTCAAGTTAAAAACACTTAAAATGGATTGTTTTTCTCATAATGTGTGCATCATTAATTTAAAAGAATGTGTATTTTTAAAGTAGCTGTAGTTCAGGTGAGCGGTCATGATAACAGTTGAAAAAGAACTGCATGATCATTGCGCAATTGTAGGAAACACGTCAGGGAAAGTGCAATGAGGTCAAGTCTTTAATTTGAAACAAGAAAAAAACACAAAGAAAAATTGTAATTCTGAAACAGCAAATAACGGAAAGTCGCATTCAAAAACTTCACAATAACAATATGCAATTTTTGACGTCACATGCAATCGTAAAAATCATTTATTATCTGCAGCTTTCATCTCCGACTCGACTTCTCGGACTTCCTCGGAAATTTTGTGAATAGCGCCGCAACAAGCGACAGTGAAAAAAATACAAGCGACCAAAATAACGACGACGACAATCAAAAGTATAACATAATGGACGATGAGATAAATAAAAGCAAACAAGTAAGGTACGACATGGCAGTAATTTTCTTTGTCATCTGGGTTATCATAATCGGGTTTGTAAACTCCGAAAACCCACACACTTCCTAATAAATCAATAAAAAGTTAAAAAGTAACACAAAAGTTGAGTTTAAAGGGACAAGCAGCATTTTGCTATGCACTTGACTAAAAGTTTCTGTTTTCCTGATTATTGTCAAAAGTAGCGAAAAACCTTTTGCGAACTTTCAAATAGAACATTTTTTAATTCCTACTTTATGGTCATACGTTCAAACTTTTATAAGACATAAAAGTATTGATTGTCCCTTTAAAAAAATTTTCTTACCGCAGATGAACCAAATAACAAGAAATATGTCAAACACGTGAACAAATTTCATGCACCAGCTATTTTGGATGACTTCACTGCATTGCTTCACTCCGAGTGCAATTATCGTCCTTACAATGATGACCCCACCCCAGACTATCAGCCAAATGGGAATGTGCTCTTCTACCGGACATTCTTTTCCGTACCAAGCACCTAAATCAATTAAAAAAATTTAGAAAGTTTTAAATAGCTAAAAAAAAATATTACCAATAATAAGTCCAGCACCAGGTAAAAGTGGAGCTATAATAAGAAATAAAGTCCACCCAACTAAATTAAAAATAAAAAAATTAAAAACTGAACTTCTGTGTTTACAACTTTTATAATCTACTTGATGCAGTAGTAATTGCCAAAAATCCGACCAAAAATTCTACAGCATTCGTTGATTTACCGACAAGTGCCCACACATTTTCGCAATAACCAGCATCGCTTGAATCTTTAAAAAAAGTTAATTAACTGTCAAGAAAGTTAAATGGATCAAACTTATACCTGCACTTTTTTGGGAACCATTTAACCAACTTTCAACTTTGGCAAGATCTGCATCAGTCTAAAAATTAATTTATAGTAAAATTATATTCACGTTAATTAATTTAAATAATTTACGAATATTATTAAAACAAACTTTTTCACATACCGTCATTGTTTTATCTCTTAATTTTGACAAGTGATCATATAACTATACTATTTAAAGTAGCTGTAGTTCAGGTGACCGATCACAATCTCAGTTGAAAAAAAAATGCATGATTATTGCGCAATTATAGGAAACTCTTTAGGGATATTGCGATGAGAAACTTCTAAACATAATTTGCATTGAAACTCTACCTTTGATAAGGAGTTCCTACAAATTATTTTAGTTGGCTTGGGGCCATTTGTTTATATTATTATACCTGGCCTTGATTTACAATATAAAAGGCAAGGCCACTAACAGAAAACCTGTACACACTGGAACATTGCGCAAAATAAACTGCAGCTGAAAGAAAAGTGCAATTTTTTGGGCCAACTTAAAGTAAACAATAATTTTTTTAAGCTGGTTACTGTCAAAACTGTACGTTATTCCTACATTACACTTTTAAAAGAGCTGGTTGATCCAACAATAGTCTAAAAATAACCAGATTTAAACTTTCAATTTGGGTGATGGTCTTCTATTTTCACAGTTGCAGTAATTTAGTTTCACTTACAGTTCTATTTTAGATTGCTAAAATCGTGTAAGAGATTTCTAACTCTTGATTTTTTACTGTAATTTTTACTCACAGAAATACACAGAAAAGTACTGCAATGCAGCCCAACTGACACCCATTTAAATATCGATCTGGGTGTGGCTGATAAGTTTGCTCAGTAAATTTCTACAGTATAAGGAATCAAAAATAGTTATGTTTCCTTATTACAATTCATTTAGATGTTTTCGTACATGTTTATCACACGGAATATGTAAATTATGAAACTAAACAAATCGACTTACATTTAGATTTTTTTCATAAAAGAACCGAACGAAGCATTTAACTCAATTCAACTTCTATTCCTACTTCTACATTCTCTTCATCCCTACGCTTTTTCGTACAATTTTGGCAACTTGTGTAAATTTTACCAATTGCTGTTAAAGCAACACCAACCAATGTGAACACAAGTAGGAAAAATGTAAATTTGTAAAGTACTGGATGACAATAATTATCAGACTCTTCATATTCATGATCTACATCTTTGTAAATTCGAAAAGTTAAAATGCTTCCTAAAATTAAATAAATGCAATGCTTAAAAATAAACGTTTGAGAAGTTTTAAATATTTTTTACCTATAATAGGCCACCATCCAATCAATAAATCAAGAGTAGTATACTTGTGTTTATCTCTTTGATCTTCTTTCATTGTTAGCTCTGAACTTGTTATAAACGCGAATTTCCTTGCCAAACTTAACACACCCCATTCCATTAACCATATGGGAATGTACGGTTCAGCTCTACAGTGTCCCAAATAAACGCCACCTGATGAAAAAAAGTACAAAATTGTATTCAAGGAAATGTACAAAAATAATTTGTAATAGAACCTATGACTACTGTTGCAACCGATAGTCCAATAGTAAAAATCACTATAACAGCACACCCAACTAAAATAATGATTATAAAAAAAATAATAAAATGTTTAACAAATTTTTTAAAATAAAAATTTACTTGCTCCGCAGGTAACAAGAGTGAATACAAATAAAAAATCAATACATCCTGAAGAGGTTTCTTTAGCTTCCACCAACTTTCCCTTTGTACCTTCAAATATAAAGCCACATTTTAAAATATTTCATAAAATTTTCTTAATATTAATTTACCAATTGGAGATTCAGCATTGTTTTCAGTCTAAAAAAGAGAAAACATAAAACAACGTAAATAAACAACCATAATACGATAACATCAACTTACAGCCATTATGAATATGATCAACACCAAGTATTCAAAAAATTCGAGATGACGTTTTATGTGTATTTTAAAGGGACACGGGAATAAAAATTTTATAAATAGCGAAACGAGTTTATCTGCAGTGCAGAATGCCTATTACTGCGACACTAAAGAGACCCTCCCCTCCCTCCGATTATGACCTTGAAGTATTAAAGATAATTCAAATTCCTCTTCTCGAATGCCAATAGCTTCTGACTTCTATCACAGAGGCGAGCAAAGAGGCTGCAAGCAACGGTTAAAAATATTCAGCTCTACATTGGTTTGGGCGTCGCCTATTTTTGAAGCAGAGCGTTGCGTGGTCAGTAACAACATCTATAAAATGAAAACAACATACCAGTTGCCTAGCTTTAAGTAATCAATTAACGATTGAAAAATCAAGTTTAAAATGAGAAACAACCCAAAAAATCAAGAGAATGAGAAACAACCCAAAAAATCAAGAGAATGAGAAGCAACCCAAAAAAAAAATCAATAGATGAAAAATATTGATTCCACTGATTTAAGATTTAGTCATTTTTTGTAGTTAAATATCCCTATTTAAATGAAAAAATAATCTCAATAGGATAGGAAATAATAGACTAAACACAACGTTTTATTGCTGTAGAAATAAAATTATCTAAATAATTCTTTAAGCGCTCCTTAATAATCAATAATTATATTTGGCAGTATCTCGCCTTTTATATGAAATATATTTTCAATGTTTTCATCAGAGATTAATTAAGCTAATTAATTATCTGGGAAAATCATTTTGTAAACTATTGCCACGATAAAAACTCCAGTCAACACGTAAACGATTGTAAACCAGCAAAAAGTAAAAATATACATAAATTGGTTACAGTAGTGCAGACTCTTTTCATCGTCATAATTCGGCTGATAAGCCGAATACGTCCAAATACTCCCTTAATTAAAAAATTAAAACCAATGAATTACTAAAACAATTTATAAACAAACAGCTGTATAACTTACCAACAAAAAACCAAATAAGATTGAATACATCAACAGTATAAACCATGTATTTCAAAATAGCAGGTTTCTCTGCTTCATCATAAGCGTGTGTCAATATAGCTCTCATAATTAACGCCGCTATAAGCATTAAACCACCCACTATTAAAAATATCGGAATATTCTTCTCGGCCGGGCAGCTATTAACCGTAGATAAACCTAAAAAGCCAGAAAATTAATAAGCATGGAATTGAATATACACGTTTTAAGTTCAGTACCTACAATCGCCATGATAATGGGAAATATTAAACTTCCACCAAGCTTCAAATAACTCGGTTTCTTCGCCACTCCTACAACCGTAACAGTCGGATTGGATATCGGTTCATTCTGTATTAAGATGTTTCACATTTCTCTCCAACATTAACTAAACTTACTTACCATCGTTACTCTTATCTGAACACGCCTATTTCAGTTATCGTTATCATCCGCACGTGATTTCAAAAACAGAAATCAGAATAAATCAACAGTATTAACTTTTCAACTTCCCTTTCCGCTTTTAATGAATAAACCAAAATTATAGCTGCACTGAACATTTATTTTCTTTCATGTATTACATGCTTAAAATTTTATAAATCGAAAAGTAATTTTTCAAAATAAAGAACTAGGGTAAAAGTACTTGAAATGTTGAAAAAATAAAAAAATATTCAAGCCGAAGTGTGTTTTAAATAATTGCAAACTGAGGTCGTATCCCTACAGTTTACAAACCTCCACGAAGCCTGAGAACCAAATGAAGAGTGGACTCTTTCTGGATGTTATAGTCACTCAAAGTGCGACCATCCTCCAATTGTTTACCAGCGAAAATGAGACGCTGCTGATCAGGGGGAATGCCTTCCTTGTCCTGAATTTTTGCTTTCACATTCTCGATCGTATCGCTGGGCTCAACCTCGAGCGTGATGGTTTTACCGGTCAATGTCTTCACAAAGATTTGCATACCTCCTCTCAACCTGTTAAGAATAAAATTCCATTAATAAACATCTCACTATAAAATCTCAAAACTTATATACCTCAACACCAAATGAAGTGTAGATTCTTTCTGGATGTTATAGTCACTCAAAGTGCGACCATCCTCCAATTGTTTACCAGCAAAAATAAGACGCTGCTGATCAGGGGGAATGCCTTCTTTGTCCTGAATCTTTGCCTTTACGTTCTCGATGGTGTCACTGGGCTCAACCTCGAGGGTAATTGTTTTACCGGTCAAAGTTTTAACGAAAATCTGCATACCTCCTCTTAACCTGTCGATTAAAAAAAATAGATATGAATTAATAAAAATAATTTTACATTCAATGAATAGTTATACCTCAAAACCAAGTGGAGTGTCGATTCCTTTTGGATATTGTAATCGCTTAAAGTGCGACCATCTTCAAGTTGTTTACCAGCAAAGATAAGACGTTGTTGGTCTGGAGGAATTCCTTCTTTGTCTTGTATTTTGGCTTTCACATTTTCAATTGTGTCACTGGGTTCAACTTCGAGTGTAATTGTCTTTCCTGTAAGTGTTTTTACGAAGATTTGCATTCCACCTCTCAACCTAAAGAGATAATCAAAGTATTAATAATACTCCTTAAAGTTTATTGATGTTATGATTCTACCTGAGCACTAAATGAAGTGTAGATTCTTTCTGAATGTTATAATCTGAGAGTGTTCTTCCATCTTCGAGTTGTTTCCCAGCAAAAATAAGACGCTGTTGGTCAGGTGGGATGCCCTCTTTGTCTTGTATCTTTGCCTTTACATTTTCAATTGTATCCGACGGTTCAACTTCCAAAGTGATAGTTTTCCCGGTCAAAGTCTTAACGAAAATTTGCATTCCTCCTCTCAATCTGCAACATAAAAATTAGTAAATTATTACGAACCCACTTAAATTTAAATTAATTTACCTGAGCACCAAGTGCAAGGTGGATTCTTTTTGAATATTGTAATCGCTCAATGTGCGACCATCTTCCAACTGTTTACCAGCGAAGATCAAACGCTGTTGGTCCGGTGGGATTCCCTCCTTGTCTTGGATTTTAGCTTTGACATTTTCTATCGTGTCGCTAGGCTCAACTTCAAGAGTGATGGTTTTACCGGTTAAAGTCTTAACGAAAATTTGCATTCCGCCTCTCAATCTAAATTTTTAATACGGAATTTAGATGGTTTAACCTATTGAAAACAAAAAATTTAAACCTACCTCAAAACCAAGTGAAGGGTGGATTCCTTTTGAATGTTGTAATCACTCAAAGTTCTGCCGTCTTCCAGTTGTTTTCCGGCAAAAATCAATCTCTGTTGATCGGGAGGAATGCCTTCTTTATCTTGTATTTTTGCTTTGACGTTTTCTATGGTGTCACTGGGTTCCACTTCCAAAGTGATGGTTTTCCCGGTTAATGTTTTCACGAAAATCTGCATCTTTCTAGAAAATTCCAAATTCTAAATAAAGTTTCGAACTAAATCTTTTTTCTTTCCCCAGTTCATAACAATTTAAACCTCTCTACATAATTTTTCAATTAGGTTTGCTTTTAATTTAGAATTGAAAATTTCTTGTCCGCTAAACGGACTTAAACTGGTATTGAATCAGTAAAGCAATGGCGGAATAGAATGTGGAATGACGCCGCGAGACCAGCTGGCCTTGTTGATGACGTCATTTGATAGTCATTCTTGGGAAAAAATTTGCTTCTAATCATTACAATTTGAGTTTAAACAAGTTAACTGAGGTTTCCTTACGTGATACTGAAAACTACTTAAACATTTAAACGATTAGGCAGGGGATAAAAAAAAAGTTGTTCACCCAAATGGCGAAGTCATTACAACAGAACAAAGAACGACGCCATTTTGATCGGGCCTTTCAACATTCGAATTCAAAATTTTTGTCACTAGTAGTGATACATTTTAGTTTAAAATGAATTTGAACTGTCTAACAGTTAAACTAAACGGAATAAGAAAAAGTTGTTCTTCAATTGGAAAATTTTTAACTTTCTTTTTCCCAGATTTAATCCCAAATTCAATTACGGCAAAGTTTTTAAAGGGAAATAAACAGAGTCCTTATTCTAGAAATAACACTTACGTTAGCAGGGAATTAGCACGCTGAGAATTATCGAAGTTTTCTTTGAACCGCACGAATGTGTGAAGCTTCAAGTACTGAAGTAAACCCTCAACGGAGGCGCTTTTATAGCCCGTGGAGGTTGACGTCACTTATCTGCACGCTGATTGGCCAATTCCACTAAAATAGAAACCGAGAATATCCGGAATCTTCCAGAAAATAAGACTGCGCACGCGCAATTTACCAATTTTCGCAAACACGAGGCACCTGACTATGACATCAGCAATTTAAAAATGGCGATCAATTTTGCGAAATCTTTAATACTGTTGGGTTAAAACTCCCGAAAAAAGAGTTTAGCTCTACAGCAAAATTACTTGGATTTACTCGTACTTTTTTCTTTTATTTGGATTTGCAATTGATTAAAACGCCAAATGTGGCGAGCAGCTACGATTTGCTTGTTTGTTCCTGCATTGACATGGCTGGCATTCACTTTTATCGGCGTCGTTTTGGAAGGTTTTGCAGGAGCTGAATGCTTCTGCTAACCGTTAAAAAAATAGCATAATTAAAACTTTAATTAAAAAAATATAAAGTTCCTATAGGTAAAAGTAAAATTAGAAAATAAAATCTTTAAATAAACTTATTTAAATTTTCAGTTTCTTCTTTTCCACTTTGTAATTAAAAATATGGACCGATTTACTTTGAATTTAATAGTTTCTACGTAAGTATACACGTGGAATTAACGCAACCTTGTTTTATTTTTAAACGATGAGGCAGGAACAAGTTATTGCACAGACATTCTCCGCGTATCAGTTTACAATGTCGTAGATTGAAATTTTATGATGACACAGGTCTCGGTGCAACAACCATGGCACCACGCAGTCGAGATCAATCGATGACCTTGAGGTTAATTCGTATGTGTTTACTTCCAATGTTCTTACAAGTTTTTGTACTTTGTTTTACAAAAAAGAAACTATTTTCTTTGTTTTTTTGTAGGAATTAAGCGATTTTAAAAGATATCTCTTCTAGTGTGTTGGCCATGGATTATAGACTAATTTGTCTGAAATCGATGTCTGGATTTTATAAATCAGAAAATTTGAGATTGTAATGACGAACTAATAGATTAAAAGGAAAATGTTATAAAAGTTGTGTATTATTAATGGTGTTAATGACGGATTTAGAGGATAAGTCATGGATAAGCATGGCCTTGGGTTTTTTCATTCCTGTTGTACATTTTTATCTTGCCGAGATGTTTTGGAAAGAGGAATAAAAGTTGTTTCATAAACAGCTGTTATAGGAGAGATAAACCATGACTCATTCCATTGTAACGTGTTGATAATATTTTTTTATACGTGGAATTTTAATAGAAACTAATTAGCATGTTTATAACTCAAGGTCAATGATAACTCAAAGGTTCTATTATACTTTGTTCTATTATTTTGGTACAATCAAATTTATGAACTTGAACATTAATATAAAGTCTCGCAATTAGATGGGCTTTTACCACAAAAATAAACGTAGCATCTTTTAAACTGATTGGACACATACAAGAGATTTATTACCTGACCACCCCAATACACCATTTTTTGACTTATCAAATAAAAGTTTGTTATGTGTAAACTACAACACGATACATTCTTTCCATGAAAGCCAAACACAGGATTGCTGATATATAAAAAACACTCACATGATACAATTTTTTATTACAATAATACCCCGAATCCGCTTCATCATAGTTTGGAGGATATATTTGTACCACCAGTAAAACTCCTGTAATAAACCAATAAAAGTTATGTCATGGCAGACTATTCCACTACCCATGGCAATAGAGGAGCATCACAGCAAAAGCGCCTCCATTGTCTTAAATAGCGGAATAATTAGTCAACACTTCAAACCTTACCTATAGTAAACCAAATATGTATAAAAGTGTTTATAGCTTTCAAATACACGTTTCTTTCCTCTAATAGAAATGCACAACCAACACGAATAAATCTACAAATACCAAGTCCAATGAGAAAAATGGGTAATAAGGGTTGGGCTGGACATTCATCTTGATACATAATCCCTTTAGAAAGAAAGTTAAAACTAATTTAAATAACTTATAAAAGCATAAAAGTATACCTGTAGATAAGAGATATACATCAAATCCAATTACTAAGGAAATTAAAACGAATCCTAATGCTGAAGTAATTTTTCAATTAATAAAACTATTATATTTTTATTAAATATTTTTTTTTTACCTGACAAACCAACTGCAGTAACAACTGCACCAAAGTTGGCACAATGTGCGTAAGATTGTAGAACTGGGCTAGCATTCTCCATCTCACTTTATCAGAATCAAATATCAAATATATAATAATAAAATACGACAAAGTTTAAAGAGTTTGTATTACCTTGTAAATTTTGAAAATCTGTGACTTATTCAATTAACATGCCACTAAATTGGCCAAATGCAATAATATTATGCATTGCAATACCAGAGGTATTTTGTTAAAGCCATCACTCCGTGTTTTTGATTCTGTATTTCATTATCAATGGTAAATTTAGACTTTTAGGCTTAAAAGGTGGTCCTAACTAATGCTATAATCAATTCAGTACCGCATCTATTGTTGTTAGTTTCTTACGATTTCTCTTTTTTATCCATAGGTGGCAGTACATTTTTAACAGTAAAATTTTAACTGAAAAGACAATTGATGTCTAAACATTTTTATTGTCAAAATATAAAATAAAAATGGATGGTTCATTATTAAGCATTTCCGGATCCTTTTGACAAAACTAAGTGATCAAGCCATCTCTAATAATCTCTGACGTCACTATTTATTAACACTCGTCATTCGCCATATATCAATATTTTTTTATTTTCTATATTCCAAAACATAACAAACACTTTGCAAATAATTAAGAAGCAAAGGGCATATAACTAAAGCGAGACCCATGAAATAAAGATATTCATTGCAATAGTTTGGAGAGTTCTCATCATTAAATTCAGGCGGGTAAATTTTGCTCACCCAGACAACTCCTAAAAGGAAAAAAATATTGATCAAAAAAAAATTAGGCATATAATAAATAAACCCACCAAATAGAAACCAGACGCACAAAAACATTTCGATAAGTTTAACACCAAAAGAATACCATTCGTCATCTTCATTAATGCTAATTAAAATATTTCTAATGATTCCCAACACTCCCCAAACCATTAGAAAAACTGGAATGAAAGGTTGAGCTGGACATTCATCCTTGTATTCATAACCTAAAAAAAGGACTTTTAATAAATAAAATTAAAATTTGATTCAGCTATTTGCCTATGTACAACATAATCAAGTAAACACCAAAAATTAAACCAAGCAAAATGGTAGTTGTAACTGCAAATAAAATTAAAGTTAATAAAATATTAATGATTTCTCAAAGACGTTTTTTCTTTACTGGTTAAACCCATAAGGACAAGACATGCAATGATAAATTCTCCCGACTGTTGATGCCTAGTAAACGACGCCATTCTCCAGAAATATTGTTCTTTCAAAAATTCATCCAGAAAATGAATAATTATAGAATTTAAACTCATTTCTGAAGACAAGTCTGCATAAAATGGAATTCATTCTTAATCAAATTTTAAAAACCTTTAAAATACCAAAAACTTTCAAACCTTTAAATTTATGATTTCAAATAAACAAAATCTTAGAATCCATTCTAAGTAAATATTGAGCCATTGTATTAATTCATTAAAATTTTAAATTTAAAAAATAAATTAGGCTCCATGTTCACTCAAGATTTTGAACAATTTTAACCGTTTAACAATCAATGTCTTGCACCCTCATAAGTTAAGCACAGCCCATTGTTTTAAAAAACAATCTTTCAATTTTTATTTGTCTCCTAATAATATTGTTGTTTATACATTTTTTTCAAATAAATTGTACCCATAGATGTGATTATATAAGTTATCGTGAAAAGATACAGCGCTTCTTTGTAATACTCATCATTATCATCCTGACTGTGGCCTGATGCTGGGTGGATAGCAAACAACCACAAGACACCTAAATAACTTGATTAATATTTTACACAATTTTTTAAATAATTACTTATCTAACCAAGCATGAACCAGACATAGAGAAACGTATCAAACATTTTAATGTGTGTTATAGTTGTTGCCTTAGCCCAAGACAAATAAAAATACTTAATACCAACACATCCTAAAAATACAAGAAATATGGGTAGATAAGGTTGGAGAAAAAAGTCTCCAACTCCTTGGTTTCTGCTTATGACACCTGTAGACAAACATTTGGGTAATATTTTTTTGGATAGAAATTTGTCGGTTTCTAACCAACGATGAAGACCAAGACGTAAACTAGTAATCTGAGTGCAAGTAAAACGTGTAGGGAAACTGTGAAACAAAAATCAAAATTTATTTCAATACGGTTCTAAGTACTTAACTTAAAATGTGATTAAAGTATGTTATAAGTATTTGCTTTTTAATTCGGGAAGAACCACAAAAGACGCATTATTGTCCTTACTACAGGAAGTCAGGGTGGGGTTTTGGGTTATAGCCTTGAGTGGCCCTGGGCCTGAGGAAGGATCTTTATCACTTGGCGTTGGCGTTTGCCGAGACATTCTTATTTATTTACTAAATTTGAAAATGTAGAAGGATTAAATCAAAGTATACTTAGCGTCACGAAAACTTACGGTTTTGTAAACTCTTCAAGATTTTGAATTTTGTTTCTTCATTACGATTCAAATTTGACTGTTACTAGGCTTGCAAATTCACCATCCAGATCCAGCCGTTAGATGTCTTCTCTACAATAGGTAAACAGCGCCATAATAGCGTAGTGGCGGGTGGCGAAATCAAGACACAATGAATTTAAATTTAAGCTTTATTTTATTTTTTTTTTATAAAATTAAATCACGTAAGGTATCTATAGTAATTTGGTTTGCATTTACGTCATTTGAAGTAATACGTGAATATAACACGAATCCTAATTTTAAAAAGTCTTCTACGTATGCAACGATAATACTTAAGACAACATAAAAGAGACTGAATTTATACAATGTTGAGTCGCAATAGTTAATGGAATTTGCATAAAAATATTCGGGCGGATAAATTCTCAACACACAGACAGTACCTTTAAAGTTAACTGTTAGTAAATAATAAATCAAATAAAACGAATAAAATACCTATACACAGACAGAATCTCATCAAAATATTAAGAACGTAACAACACGTCTGTTTTTGTAAATTTAAACACATGCTTATGTTGCGAAGAAGTCCTAAGCAACCAAAAGTAATTAGGAAATGCGGTATAATTGGCTGTGCAGGGCAATTATCTCTGTATTTGAAACCTAAAAAAAATGCTTAATTGACAATTTTGAATACTCTTATTGTAATTTTACTCACCAATGACAACCATTGCAACGAAAATTCCAAATATTGATAAAAAAGCGAGAACGCCAACAACTACGGTTAATAAGGTCAATTATAAAAGAAATGAAATTATAAAACATATACTTACAAATAAATACTAAGCCAGCTAATATCCAAATGCCAATCCGGCGAGAAATACGATTTTTTATTCTTTGGAATAAAGTTAGTTTCTTGGGTGTAGTTACCTCAGTCATTTTGTAAATTTTATCTAATTTTGCACAAATTAACCAAAATTGAAAAGTGAATAGTCAATGTTACTTGCCCAAATACCAAAAACTTTTTAAAGAGTTTAAATTTTGTTAACCTCCAGGGTGAAATGTTATAAATTTTTGCTCCAAACCCGAAGAACCATTGTCAAAAGTAACGAATGAAATGGTTGAAATAAAATAAATTAGGATACTTTAACTTCACGAAATTTAGGGTTCTGTAATAGGCATGGTGTTAAAACTAATCAACAATTATGTCATTTGCTATTGCTAATTCTTGAACTTTATTATTGCGTGTAACAAAAGTTTCACTGCAAAACTTATTGCAGCAGATGTATAGTTCACACTTGTCCACACTGACGCAGAAGTGACAAATGAACACTGAATTCTAAGGGATATTGTGCGCTGCGCCCTTACTTCCCTCATAATGCAACGTTCTAATTTGATATTTTTTCTTTGCTATAAAGTGAACAAAAACATGAAATGTGCTTTGTATCCTGTTTATATCGCAGGTTACACGCATAGAAGATGTCTTCTAATGTCTGCATGTCACTAATGTGATCTATAAGTTAACCTAACTTTATATACCATTAACTCGTAATAATATTAATGCAAAGCATCTACAGTTTATTATTCAATTTTTAGGTTGGAATTTAAAAAAACAACTTGTTAAATGGAACAATAATTTAACCGTAAGATATGTCATGAGGGTGAACGTCACATACATACAAAAATATTCTCAGCGCTACCCAGAAATAATGCATTAATACGTGTACCAAGGTGAATTTGTACAAATATTTGCTGCAATAACCGGTTGTTTCATAACCGGTTGTTTCATCGTCGGTGTAATTGTCAAGATATACTTGAATCACAAAAATAATTTCTGTACAGGAAAAATTAAAAAATTTTAAAATTTTAAAAGAAAAAAATTCAACCAAATAGTTTACCAAACAGAAAAAGAACCGCCTGGCCTCTAGCAAACATATTATAAAGTTCTTCCTTTTCCGAGTCACAAAGATTTTGAAGAACTCCAACAGTGCCATACAAAATTAGCAAAAATGGCAGAAACGGTTGTATCGGACAGGAATGAAGACTGCCTATACCTGAATGTAAAAGTGTTAGAATGGAATTTGCATATTTTTATATCAATATTACGAATATTCCACTCACCAATTGCAATCATGGCAAAGTAGATTCCAAATATTATTACAACAGCCAAAACTGAAATTAACAAAAAATTATTATTAAAAAAAAATTTGGAAATGTAAGATATACTTACAACGGCCAAAAAGGCCATTTAGGGCGCGTAAACCAAATCGATTGGAAACAAACATTTCTATTCCTGTTGCTAAATGACGTCTTACTCTTTTTACACCCGGACAACTTTTTAGACAACTTAATATTAGGCATCTGTTACAATTGCAGCTTGTATCGGACATTTTTAAAATATTGAATTGATTTCAGAACACATGCAATTGATTTCGGACGCAAAACATCTCAAAAAATAAAAAAAATTGATAAGCTTGAGAAAACAAATTGTTATTCTTCACTGCTTCTGAGGTTTAAGGGTACTAAAATAATAGTAATCAACAATTGAATGCTTTCATATTATTGCCTAAGAAAGCTCGTGTCAGAACCAAATGTGATGTAATGCCGTGAAGCACTTCCGCAAAATAAAAATAATTTTTCATTGCGGATGTAAATCATGCGCAGACATGAGATTTACATTAGGTAATCGAAAACGATTTTCTTTCTTTATGTTAGATGTGTAACGCAAGAGTAACCAAATGTTTAGGTGTGACCATGGACGATTTTTTTGTTCCTGCAAGCAACAACCAAAACGGAATGAAGTAAGACTTTGTAAAAAGAATTAATGTTTAATGTAAAAATTAAAACAACAAATTTCATCAAATCTCAGCGTCTGAATCACAATCAGGAGCAAATCCTCCCACCGCTATGCAAATGTAAAGCAGCACTAGATGAAAGAGAGGAACTTTATACACAATTTCGTGGCAATAATTCTCTGATCTAACGTCGACATGATTTGGAGGATAAATTTGAAACACCAGGAATGTTTCTATTTAAAAAATTAAAAAAATTGTAAATTTTAAAATAAAAATATTCAATTTGAATGTTACCAATAAGAAAGCAAATCACTAAGAATCCATCAATAATCCGTTTATTGAGTGATTTCGGGTTTTCCTTCCATGGGCCACAAATTTTCCGAAAAAATCTACACACACCGAATAAAATTAGCCAACATGGAAGTAAGGGTTGGGCTGGACATGCGTCGCTGTACAGAAAACCTGCAATTATGGAAATTTAAGTTACAACCTGTTCTTTTACATATGTTTTATATAAAACAAAAAACTTAAAACATTTAAATATTATGAGGATTTTATTCACCAAGGATAATAAAACCTCCGTACACTATTGCAGTAAGAGCCACTAAAAATAATAAAAAAATATTATTAGTAAAAGATTGAAAGTATAAATAATAAGTACAACCCAATAGAGAACAAGGTTCCTCGACTTTCTTTTCGGGAAGATTGGTAGGTACTTCCTCCATTTCATGATGCTGCCATTTTGGACAGTATCTTGTTGGCATTTTGACTAATTTACGAATAAAAACTATTCAAAAAATCTAAGTGAATAATCAAGTTACTTACCTGATTACCTGAAATTTTGTTTTTAAATTAAGTTTTACAACCTGTTAAGGTAAATACAACAAATTTTGCACAAACATTGCACAAGGATTAGGTTAAAAATTTAGGGTTACACACCCTCATGTAATAAAATTATGTCCAATTGTTGTTATCTGTTATTGCTAGGATAGATAATAACAATCAACATGTGTAATGTAATACAATGAATTGCACCCTAACAAACGTGTCCCGAAAACTAATGTATTTGCAATCCCGTAAAAAATACAAGAGTGACAGCTGTTGTCCGGTCTAAAAACCTCAAAACGTAAAGCGCATCCCGTCATAAAACGCAACTTTGAAAAAATCAACAAAGTGAACAATGTACGGCTAAAATTTTCCGTTAATATATCTTCTCTTGTTTTTTTTTTTTGCTTTTGTTTTTATACACACAAGGATTTGTCGTTATCTGGTTCACAACGTAACGACGTTAATCGATTTTTTTTTTCTTAACGTTATGGTGTTGTCATAGAAATTTACACAAAAAATAAAGTTTAATGTAAAAAAATCTAAAGCAAATTTAATTTATGAGTTTTGCCACATAAGTATAAAATTATTTTCAACGTTATCCAAATGCAATATACAGATACGTGTATCATTGTGAACTTCCACAAATATTCGTGGCAATACTTGTCTGACGTAGGGTCTTCATAATTTGCACGTTGCAGTTGAAATGACAAAAGCGTTTCTTTAAATAAAAATTTATACATATTTTAAAATAAAAAATGCAATTCAAAATTTACCTAGGAAAAAAAGAAACATCACAAAGGTGTAAATAATATCATAAAGTTGCTTTGACGAGTCACACAAATTTTGAACAACTCCAGCAATCCCATACACAATTAGTAAACGCGGAAGATTAGGCTGTATCGGACAGGAATTGCAATAAGCTACGCCTGCAATTAAAAAAAAGATTATAATGTTTTACGTGTAAGTAAAAGTTTCTGAAATTTGAATATTTTTATTATCAAACAATATTACAATTATTTTCCTCACCAAATCCAATCATGGCGAAATAAATTCCAAATATCAGTGCAACCGATACAGCTAAAATTAATAAAAATTTTATTACAAATAAACTGAAAATGTAATATACTTACAACAGCACATAAAGCCATGCAAGGCTCTAACACCTATGTCGCGTACTGCATCACTTCCTATTGCTTTCGTTTTTTCACGTGGCTTTTCACACATTTTTTTGGGCTGCATTTTATAGGTTGTATCTAAGAATAATCAATGACATAAAATATTAATTAAAAATTTAAAATGAATAGCCAACTAACCTAATTCAGTATTCGAATTCTTTATAACGATTTAACAGTTAAAATGTGATAAAATAAATGACTGGATAAATAAAAAATTTGACATGTTTGTTAAAAAATTTTTTTACACTTTTTGTGCTTTTAATTTAAGCCCCCCTCCATTTGCAAGCTTCACTGTCAAGCGTTTTGTAACGTAGTAAAACGCCCTCTGTCGTGCATTCAGAGTAAGCAAAATATTATGGCCTTCACACATTTTCATATTGAAGTATGGGATGAAAAAAATTCTCTGCGGTTTTTCTGCTTACTGATAGTGTGAATTAATAGTATTATTTCCCTTAAGAATATTCTCACTTTCCGTTCAAAATTATTTACAAAAATATTGATCTGAAGGAAAACTGACTAACCACAAGGATTTGTTGTGTTCTAATGCCCAAACTATCGACTTGCCCTGCATGAAATTTTTATTTTTAATATTATAATTTTATGTAGGACTCTGTAAAAATAAACAATTTTACAGTGTAATGCAGTATAACAAACTTTAAATTTAATCGAATATTTTAGCAAATTTAAGACCTTGGTTACCTCTATAAAATAAAAACAGTCGCACCGCAATAATTACATAAGAGTACAATGTGTGAATCAATGTAAATTTGTACATATATTCACTGCAATAATTGGCTGATTCAGCGTCGAGATAATTTGCAGGATACATTAGAATCACCAGAAAAGTTTCTGTGTAGTAAATTAAATATATTAACAACATTTTAAAACAAAAATTCAACTCGAAATGTACCAAATAGAAAAAGAACTATCATGATTCGACTAAGTATTTGAAAATACGGTTGGGATGTTTCGCCAAAAATTTGTCGAGTAATGCCCACAATGCCGTAGAAAATTAGATAACTTGGAAGAAATGGCTGCACCGGACAAGAATCTTGGTATACCACTCCTGAAAAAAAATTGACATCTGTTATGTATACAAATACGCAATGTTTATTTATACCGAAATGTTCACATTTTTGTACAGTTATATTACTGCTACAATTTTACTCACCAAAAATAATCATTGCGATATAAAAACCAAATATTATTGCAACGAGAAAACCTAAAATTGAAAAAAAAATTTTTACCCAAAAAAATCATTGAAGATGTAGCATACTCACAAGACACAAACAGAAGAAATAGAGAGTTCCAACCAATTCTCTGCAAAAAATTCGATATCGTTTCGTCTTTTATTTGTTTTTTTATTGCTTCTACTCTTTCATCTTCGACTTCATTTAGTTTTCCTTCGCTGAGTACTGACGGATTATTAAACGGTTTCTTCGGCATTTTAAAGTTTTATCTAATCGAAATATATATATACTAACGTATAAAGAGAACAAACAATTCACTTACAATTTACGTGCCTTTAAATTTCGGTAATGGTTTGACATTATGTTTTGATAGTTGAATGTGTATAATTAACTGTAATAAAATTTTTCACCATCATTGCATAAAAATTCGGGTATTTCTCTGACAAAATTTAGGGTTAGGCAGGCATAATGTTAAAATTATACTAAACAGTTATCTCTTGTTATTGCTAAGCTTATTGTTACAATCTGTACTGAAAAGCCCCCCCTTTACAGCCTTCCCTGCAAAGCGTATTTTAAGAAAGGAAAGCCCCCCCCCCCCCTCCTACTATAATCAAGAGAGTGGTGGTGCAACTGCTTCAATATCGCTTACCTATAGCGACAATGCATTGTTGATGTTCATGATCGCAGTAGAATTAAAGAATGATTGACGTCATTTTGATAAAAGCCCAAAATTTAACAATCACCAGTTTCTCGTTCCATAAAATTTTTAAATATAAAGAATCGAGCGGAATGACGTGCAACTTTATCCAATAAACAATGTTTAATGTAATAAAAGAAGAGTAACAAAATTAATCGTATTCCGAGAGCGGTAAATTGATTTTATAATCGACAACAGTGTTTGCGCCACAGGTACAAAAAAATCCTCTCAACGCTAACCAGCTGTAATAAATCAATAGATGAGCCAATGCGAACTTGTACAAATATTCGCTGCAATAATTGGCTGATTTGGTGTCATTATAATTTGGAGGATAAATACGAAACACCCAAAATGTGCCTAAGCAATAAATAAAAAATTTATAAATTTTAAAATGAGGAAACTCAACTCGAAATTTACCCAACAAAAAAAGGATCATCATAAATCCGTCAATAATCCGATCATAAAGTGGTTCCGTGATGAGTTTTCGCTTGTTTTGCTGCGTCGAGCCACAAATATTTCGAACAAAGGCAAATGCTCCGTACAAAATTAAGTAAATTGGAAGATACGGCTGCACCGGACAGGAATCTTTATAAGCTACACCTATAATTAAACGAATAACAACTTGTTCTAGAAACTTTTTTTAAATACATACCCATTCCAATCATGGAAACAGGAAAGAAGAACATGTATGCAAGACATACAAGAAAGGTTATTAAAAACCCACCTTTAGTAGCTGCAAAAATAAAAATATTTTATTATTGTTTCTTTATCCAGCGAAAATTTATTTACCTATGTAGAATAGAATTGTAAACAAAGCTTGCATAAATTCGCAACTTGCTCCACCCGCCATTTTTATGTTTATGCAATGTTTTTAGCATTAATCCAATCTACGATAAATGTAAATTATTAAATTATTAAATTAAAGAGTTTTGTTAGATTTGGTTATTTACTTTTCATTTGGACTCAATATCTCATTCCAATTTGTGAATTTAGAATTTTGAAAGAGACCTAATTTTACGTAGTACTTCAAAATTTAAGACAGATTCTGTCCCCAAGACAACAAAATCAACAATAGTTTGTCCCTATATTGTTTAGAGTAACTAGGTTGTATATTTATAAAGCTAGCGCCATCATTGATTAGCGGAATTTTTGTCAACACTTCAAAAATGTCACACAATCAAAATTTAAATTACGAAGTACGAGGATTTGCTACAAAAAATTTAATTACAATAAACAAAAGTGGTATTAAAATAAATTATAAAATCGTCTAAACATAGGACCACACATAATTAAATTGACAAACAAATTCAAAATGTAGCAGTTAATGATTAAATTCACGTAAAGGAAAAAAGAGAAATTGCAGTGGGAGGGTGAATTCTTATTACGAAAATCCGGAAGGAAAATTCTTGAAACATTATAAGTCGCTGAAAAATTAAAATAAATTAAATAAGCACTTCATGAAATGAAAACCAAACCTCACCTTGCACTACACAAATACAGGCTCCTATTTCACACAAAACAACAAAAGCGTATAAAATACGTTGCGTAACATTTCCAGCTATGAAATAGAAGTTTAAAAATAATGCCTTGATAAGAAGTATAAATCCGTGAGTGAACAGGAAACCAAGCAGAGTAATATCGGCCGGGCATATGTTAGGACTCAACCACCCTATAAAATAAGTTTCAAAATGTTAGAATATTTAAACTATGAATAAAAATACATACACATTGAAACATTTATAATAGGAAAAATTAATGTATGAAGGGAGGTAAGAATTTTCTCCAATTCGGCCCAGCAATTAATTCGCCTTCGGGTTCCTGGACGGTTCATCTTGTTAGCTTTGTCTACCCACTGCAAATGTAAAAAAAAAACTTGCAAGAGAAACGTACTTTTGACTTACTTTGAATATGGGCTTTGATTGGCTCACACAAAAAATAATTTAAGCGTAAAAATTATTCAAATTTTTTTTAAACACGAAATTTACAAATGATTTTATTAAATAATTACAAAAAATAGAAAATTAGTCATATAGTTTTTAAAAAATCAGGGTAAAGTCCTGTAAACAAAAGAAAAATTATAATTTACATAAAAATTCATTACTCTTATTAAATTTACCAGCATGCATTGCATGGATCATCCTCATCACAAACTTCAGATTCATCATCACAGCAAACTTTTATACATCCTTTGATTAACATTACCAAACCAATAAATACGAAGCCAAGAATAACCATAATAAGAGAGAATAAGTGAATCGTGTTATTACAGTATTCTTCATCACCGTATCTGTTGTAATTGCGAAAAATTAAAACAGACCCTTGAAAAGAAAATTATAATTAATTAGTTATGTAACAAAGGTGGACCTATCAGTTTGTCTGGGTCAACCTTCAGGATTTGCAGAAAACAACTCTCCGCAAGTCAAGTATCAGTTGTGTTAAAAAGTTTGTGCGACTTTCGTTATAGGAATAGGAGTTAACTTACATTTAGACTTAATAAGGTGATCGCATAAAAAAGGGTTTAACTGCGCTTTTGCGTAAACATTCATAAGTTGGAAATAAATTCTGTAAGTCAAATTTTCCAAGTCTCCTTTGACTTGCTGAGCTTATTTGAACTTAAAAACCTTTGAGCTTATAGGGGATGCGCAGAAAACAAATATTTCGGTTTCACAATTGGTCTGCAAATTTGATACAAGTCCGTAAGTTTTCATGTAATCTAATAAGAGTTTAGCGCAAAGCCGTAATTTATTCAAGTAAGACTTACGCGACCTTAGCGCAAAGCTATCTGTAGACATCGCTTGTACCATAGGCTCCTAAACCTTTTGTTCTCTATGGCTTAAGAGAGTCTGGTATAAGCGACCTCAATAAGTTGGTTAGTTTACTTACAGGCAATGAACCATCCCAATAAACAAAGTTTTAATCCCCGAACACAAACACTAATCGCCGTAGATGCTTCATCCTTAAGACTATTATAAGTGAGTAAACATAAAATAAAACTCGCTAATGACCCGTTTATAATTAAACAAATCGGAATAAACGGTTCTCCTGGACATTTTTCAAAATGAAGAGATCCTGTGATAGAAAATATGTTATAACTTTATGACCAAAAATAGGAAATTTATTTTTATCTTGGAATAAAATTGATAGCGACAGGAAATTTAGACGTTTTTATTTAACGTCACAGATTAAAAAAGAACTCACCAAAAACAATCATTGTTATAAAAGTGGCATGGGCTCCAAAATATAAGAAAAAACCAACTGAAAAAATACACAATTTTATAAAATGAACAGAAAGTGCATTAAAATTATCATCTCACTTAAAGCAATTAACCATTCACGACTGGTCAAATCACAGCATTTACGTGTAAATTCATCGCTATTTAATGAATGAACAGAAATGGTGTAATGCAGTGATGCCGTATTATCATCAGGGTGTGGTGATGCGTTGATGGGCGAGTATTGGACATGTTCATCGGAAGCATTTAATCTTTGAATTGATTCTAGAATTTGTTCTCCAACATTCCTAACTCTTCCAAAAAGGCTATCGTACGATGGTGGTGGATCTGCATTTCGTAGAAAAAGTTTTTAAATATTCAACGTGTTATGGCAGCGGGTAGCAAGTCACTTGCGAACAAACGGTTGTCTATACTGACGTGTCAGCATTACACCGCAACGCTAAGTCACACTTTCTAATATGAATTAACTTACCATCCAATCTTGTACTACTCATGATCAGCGGCCATAAACCAGCATAAAATGATGATCCATGTGACTTGTTTAATCATGTGACAATAATCTTTTAAATCGCAGGTCAGTGGCGCCCTCTTCTGGCAAGTGTTAAATTTAATTTAAATTTTTATTACATAGAAGACAATTCGTCTAAATTTACAAATTATTCAGCAAAGTCGAGGACGAGAAAGAAATAAATGTATCGAAAAAAAAATGTAAATATAATAAATAATTATATCCAAGAAAAGGTAAACACACACATATATTATGCAGAACTTCGGATGAGGTGGATGAATAAATACAGGCATTAAATCCCAAAAAAGGGAAATGCTAACTACAAAATAAAAGACATATTTTTTATTACATAAAGTAATTAATACTTTTTGAATGTTTTCATTCACCGTGTAAATTCAGGAAACAAAGGACAACGTCAATGCAAATTATTAACATAGCCGCAGTAAAACCGGCAATGGGACCAGCTTTACGCTTCATTTGGATAATAATACTTCTCAAAAGCATTAAAAAACCAAACATAAATGAAAAAGACAAAAGTTCCTGTCCTATGTCACAAAAACTGCCGTAAAACAAGTCTAAAATACAAATTATTAAAAATTAACATAAAAGAGCTACACAAAATTTAAACAAATACAAATCGCTATTTTCAAAATGGGTAGAATCCACTTGTTGAGCATCCGCAGAACGCGATAAATATCTTTAGAGGAGAAAACTTTTGACATGTCTTTCAATTTCAGCGCCATGTTTGAAAATAACCTCAGGGGAGAAAAACTTCCGGCTGTGTGCTAATTTAAATATTTTATTTTTCGTTTGAAAAAAAATACTGTTAGAAGTGGGGTTCGAACCCACGCCCGCATACGCGGACCAGATCTTAAGTCTGGCGCCTTCGACCACTCGGCCATTCTAACACAAGTCTAATCTTTACAGAGGAGATGTGTCAACGCTGACCTTAAAATGCTACACAACAGACTGATTAAAACTTTGGTTTTGTTAAAGTTTTTGATTAAACTTCTCAAGTATTTGCAAAATTTTGGGCTACTTCTACGTCAGATCACGTTCTAGTATTTTTATCTGTAGTGTTCTCAAAGTTTTATGACTACAACACGTTGAATTTTACATTAGCCGAACTCCAGATTCAACGTTACCAAAGAGCCTTCGTAAAGTTACACAATCCGTGGAGTTCGTCACTTAAAAAAAAAAAACCATTTAGTTAAGACTTAATTGCAAGTCCATATTTTTAATGTGTACTATTACAATTTTATTTCCGAATTCTACATTAAATTCATTAAATTCGTATTGGCTGTTTATTCTTTTCAACTTTAAGAGCAGAAAAAATTTTTTTTCTGTAACGCTTGTAGGTTTTCTGACTAGACTGGACGTGGTCTAGGAAAAGCAGCCCTAGAAAAATATATGTAAATTCGACTGATAAACTAATTAATTTCAGCACTTACCCCAGATTATGATAAGATGAAAACACAAATAATAAACACAAGTTTTGCAAGCTGTTGTTAATACAAAACAAGCGACTAAAAATACATTGGCGATCAAAATGACCAGTCGATTTATCACCAGTACTGCCATTTTTGAGGCTCGAAAAAAATCTAAGTTACAAAATATATTTAATCAAAAAAAAAATATTTTCAATGCAAAATTAAATATACCAGAGTCTATTGTCCACAAATTGATCCATCTAAAATCAATTGCAACGTCTTTAATATACGGAAGAAACCTTCAACGCTTATTTAAGACTCTTTGTGGGCAATCATATAAAAAAATTAGTTATTTTTTTATTTTACCGTCGTCAAATGTTTTGTAGCCATTTTTTGATTGTAGTGTAATAATGACCAGTTTGGGTTTAACACGAGGCGCCACTAGTTATAATTTTGTTTATTCAATCCGTACGTAAATTTCATTAAACGTTAAAATACTGCCTAATATTTGGACTACAAATTATAATATACATCATTAAATACAAAACATAACATTGAATATTAAAAATTACATAAAAATACAGACTTAAATTGCAATAGAGTGGTGAATCTTTCGTATCAAAATCAGGCAAAAACGTTTCCTTAATCTGGATAATTGCTAGAGAATTAAATAAATTGATTTATGAGAGTGTTTAATCTTAAAATAAAGACACTCACCTTTTGCAATCGTACCAAATACTGTAAATTCAAGCAAACACATTAAACCATTCACGACTTTTTTTAAAATTCTGTTGCTTGTATGGTAATATCCTGTCAAATACAACGATTTGCATAGAAGCAAAAGACTGTAAATGTTAAGGAAGCTTAAAAAACTTTTATTACTGAGTGGACAGTCATTTCTATATAAAAATGCTAAAAAAATAAAATTACAAATTGCAACTTTAAAATATATTTCAATTTACCTAACGGAATGTTAAGAACTGGTACAATAACGGTGTGAAAATACTCAAGACATTTCAAGGTTACAACGAAAAAACTTGCAGGGACTTGGTTAATATTTGGTCTGTTCATCTTGTCTCAACACCTGGTTAAAAATGACGTTTTAGGCTAAACTGCAATTTAACGTTACAATACAACAAAAATTTGAATATAAGTGCTAATTGGCTTCTGTAGTAACGTCATCCCTGCAGGGAAGTTCACACTAGTTTTTAAAATAAATGCATAATTAATACGTACATGGAGCGGTCTTTATTAATTCTTATTTAGTACAGAAGTATTTTTTAAAGCATTCATAAAGTGTTAGAATCTTGAAAGTACGCCACATATTTACATAGTTACTTATAATTTGACTAATTTGCACAATTTTAACATTATTGAAACCCTTTGCTGTCAGTTGCGAAATTTATAGTGTTGCATTGATCAAGGTACATTAAACCTGCCAGAAAAAGTATTTTCATTTTTTGAAGCCAATTGATTAAAATGTTTACCCATGCACATCATGAAAACTGAAATAATGACTATGGCAACTCCAAAATATTGAGATTTTGGCTGGATCCAAACTGTTAAAAAATGAAAATTATTTCAAGAAAGATGCGAAGATTTTATTAACTCACTTTGAGACGAATATTTTTTCTCAAAAACAGAGTTAGAATCAACTCCTTAAATTTAATATTGATTAGTTAAGATTTTAAAAATTATTAATGAATCTTATACCAGTTGCAGTGTCGTCTGCATCCTCAATAACCTTAAAAACCCATATTTAAATCTTATTATTCTTAGAAAAATAAAAAACCAAAGGCAAATACTTACAGTAAAGTTTTTTGAACTTACAGTTTTCATGTTTTTGGTCAATTAAATTACATTTTACGATTTCATTTCATATACGCCATTTTTTCAATTCTGGAATATTTTAATTAGTGGAGTACTCTATTGGCAATCATTGCCAACAAAAGGTATAAATAAAGTGTTGTTTAAAAATAAGAGTCTTCGTAATGATAAAAATAGCTTTTTTTTTTTTTTTTTTTTATTAAATTACGATTTTTTTTTTTTGTACTTATTTATTTGATTAACGCTAGTCTCCCAGAACCAATTAAAAATTGTAAATGGTGAAAATAATCTAATCCCAGTGTTACAAGGGCGAGTCTGTACACTTTAATATTACAAAAGTTTGGATATCCTCGGTCTAAATAATTTGTCGTTCCATAAACTCGGGCTATTGAATACGTCCCTAAAACCATAAAAATTAAAGTTTTAAATGGACCAAGGAATATTAAATTTAACCATCACCAAATAACATCCAAAAAGCTTCGGCTACATCCAAATAGTCATTCAAACAACGTAAGCAATGACCCGGTATTTGACCAGGACTTGTAAATGATTTGACAATAGCTCGAAATAAGAGAAAACAGCCAGTTCCAACCATATAAACCGGAATATTTCTGTCTGAATTACAATCGTGAGCATATACGACGCCTAAATAGTAAATAAGAAAATGTATTACGCAATCGTTTTCCCATACGATCATTTGTAATATAAGGGCATAAAATTTTTTCTATGAGGTAGTAAGTTGCTAAAATGTAACTTACCCACAAACACAGCTGAAATTTGGAGAACGGCAATGAGATATTCAATAAAGAGCAGGAGCAATACTGAAAATACGAAATTTTTCCGTTAATTTCAAATAAAAAAAACTTGTTTCGACGACATGCTACCTCCAGTAATTCCAAAATGGAAGTAAGCTTTGTCAAAAATCGAGTCAAGTTCTGCGTCTGATGATGGACAATACTATTAAAGATCACTTAACGGGAACTAAACATTTATTATATTATATATAACCTGTTGGACTTGGACTTCTCTGCAGAGTGATGCCTATTTTAATCTACCAAAACACAGAAGAGTCAGTTTTATTAATTGTTTGTAGATAATAATTTAATTTAATACCGGCATTTTAGCCTCTGAATTGAACTCCAAGCCATGCAAAATTTTGAAAAGTACAACTTAAATGGATGAAATTTATGATGATTCTAGTCATGTCGTTTCATTTGAGAACTGATTCCGGCGCCATTTGTATCTCCCGCTCCCAACAACTGTCAACAGATGGCGTTCCGTAGTAAGCAAGGTAGCATTTAAAAAATTAAACTCGTGCTTTCTATGACTTAAAATTTTAATTTTCATACATTTGCAAGTAAAATAAGAATAACAATTATTAAAATAAATAAATAAACCAAATTTGTTAAAGTGACAACTACGTATGCAAATATGTATACACTTTCGTGACAATAATTCGGAGATTTATCATTTTGATACTCAGGATTTACAGTATACACCCAGTAGCAGCCTAAACAAAAATTTAAATTTTTAAACACACTTATATATTTTTTTCTTAATTACAATACCCATAAAATGCCAAACAAACATAAATAAATCAATAAATCCGGCGAGTGGAGATGTAGGACGTCTCTCCTGCTCACGTCGATCTTCAGGCAACTGTTGATAAGCATATTGAATTTGAAATTGTAATAAAGACAGAATTCCTGTCACTATCATGAATATCGGAATATGTGGCTCTACTGGACAGTCATCTATGTGCATTGAGCCTGTAAAAATACAAAATAAATAAATTCATGACAAATGTAAATTCAAGTTTGTACTTGCCTACTATTATCAAGGCGATTGGAACTGCAAGAAGTAATAGAAAAGCTATCAAAGCCATATATAAGTGGATTGTACAAAAATTATACAGGTATGATTTATTTGAAACATGATTCCGAAACCATTTTTTATGCAAAATAAACTCAAAACTCCATCTTGAAATTTTGTCAGTCAATGGCTTCGGGCCATGGGCTTAAGACATAATGTAAGGCCTAATGAAAGTTGGCCATCTTGTGACAGATTTATGAAACTTATAGAAATTAAAATACTTAGGCCAAAGAAAATTGGCCTTATACGTATGAATTGATGTTGAAATAAATTAAAAATAAATAAAAAACAATTTTATTAAAAATTTTTTTCATTATTTAACGTAGTATAATTCCAACCAAAATTAAAAGAAAATAAACTATGTAAGATAGAGTTATGACTATAAAAGCAAAGATGTATAGTACTCTATCACAATAACGCGCTGGTTCTTTCTTATAATAATCAGGTTTATAGACATGATATACCCAATAGGAACCTATAAAAAATAAATATGAGCAATAATAAAGTTATTTCATCAAACCGCTACCTAGTACAACCGTGGTGCCATGCCAGGTAGCGGTAAAATTAGACAATACGGTTTCTATAACTTATCACCTATTACAAGCCAAATGAGAATGAGTACATCAATAAATTTTGTCACAACACCGAACTGAAATTTATATTTCTCATCAAAAAAACCTTTGAAAAAATACACAGCAAATCTCAATAGTGATAAAACTCCTGCAGTTATCATATAAACCGGAATAAAAGGTTCAGCAGGGCAATAATCAAATTTAATAATACCTACGCAATAAAATAATTATGCCAAAGTTTTTGTAAATTGACAAAACAAACCAATAACACTCATAGAAACAGGTAGACTTAAGAAAATCAGCATAAAAATGACATATAAACAAGCTGGATTAGAGAGAAAGCAATTTTTAAATTCAATATAAGTAAATTCGTGTTTTGATATAACCTTTGCTACAAAATGAGCATTTCGTATGACGTGATCTTGCTGGAAATAAAAGTTTCATTTACAGTTTTCTTACAATAGGACGTAAAGGACGTCTAAAAAATGCAGGGTGGAATGGTGTAGTCCTAAAAAGCTGAGCTCATACCAGTTTACATAAGAAGTATGCAGAAATGATACAGCATAATACTTTTGGTGAACACCAGCTTCACCCTTATTTTCTTTGGACATTTAAATTCGTATTTACCAGGTGGAGCATCAGATATTCCTGACGTTGATCCCGGTTCACGAACGATTATAAACAGAGAGATTGCAGGCACAGATTTTGTATTATACTGTGATACAGGCTCAGATTTTGTATTACTCTGAGATGCAGGCTCAGATTTTGCATTCTTCTGAGATACAGGCTCAGATTTTGTATTATTCTGTGATACAGGCTCCTAGCATTTATTATTTAAAAAAATTAATTTTATTAAATTAAAAGTAATATTTACCTGATTATGGCTATCATGGGAATGACCTGAACTCAACGCCATATTTTAAGGCCTTATTGTTATGTTTATTCCCGCAACATATTACGTCACAACTTCCACATTATCTAACATTATTTGTCATAAACCAATGCACGGGATCATCACGTGTCAATGATAAATCGTTAAAAATATCCTCCACCGATATAAATTTTCCGTAATTACCGTTAAAAAAATGATATCACTTAGTAAATAAAAACTGTAATTTTTCTATATATATATCAATAAACTTAATTTTATCTAAAGTGTTGCGACTTGAATGAAATGGATTACGTAAAAAAAAAAAAACACTTAAATATCAAGAATTGCAAAATTCAGGATATGATAAGAGTATGAAATATTTAATCAATCCAGAAAATACTGAGAAAAAAATTAATTTTATTCACTTACAAGATTCATTCATCAAAAAAGAATTATTAAATTAAGCAGAAATAGAAACCAAAAATAACTGTGAATGTCCGGGATGAGCTATAAATAGAAAAAGAAGGGCAGTATAAAAAAGAAAGATAATAATATTAAAAAATTAGTCTCAAAGTGTTACAGCAGGAACATAATCAGATTTACGGAATCGAGTAATGAAAATAACATAAGACAAACCAATACTAATAACACCAATACATATTAATAAACCAATTAATATTAAAAACAAAGCAACTCGGCCACTTTCACAAAACCAGTCGCAACTTTCGGCCTCCAACGTCGAATTTACAGTTAAATTAGAAAGGAAATCTTGATTAACAAAGGTACTAGTCAACTCATCATTCATCAACGTCCAATTCAACGGGTCATTCGTAAACTCACTTATTAAACTCAAATTTTGAATATACAAATTTGTTACGTTTTCATTTATTACATTCACTTGATCATTATTAGCCGGTTTTTTACATTTAAGACACTCGGTGTTTAGAGCGTTCCAAGATTCGACATTAAAATTGATGCCCATAATTATTGCACCCACGCCGACCACGGTCAGACCGATGCAACCGATCAAGATCTGTTTCTCCATTTTACTCTCACCGCTTTCCCCGTACATGGATAACAAACTTAGGATTACGAAGAGAAAGCCGCACGTTGCTGTGATTCCCGATGTAAGCCACTGCCCACCGACGATTCCCGTTGCTATTGCGTTTACACATAAACAGCAACTGAAGCAAAACAGTATTAAACCTGTAATAAATAAGAAAATTTCGGTAATTTTAGATGCGGTGATTCAATTGGAATTTAAACCATATCAGGTTTAAAGAATAGTTAAATATCAGATATTAAATTTCCCGCTTTGCTAATTTTCTACGAAATAAAAAATTCCCTTGAAAAGGCGGGGAAGGAAACGACTTGCCTTATTTTTTTTTAAAATATAAAACAGGTTTCTTTACCTAATTTTACAACGTTTTGACCAGATTTCTTAGGCTGCTCCACTTCAAACGGCAACTGGATCATGGAAAATAAAAAAAAATTTAATGTTTGACCTTCAAAATAATTTTTATTAATACTGATACTGATTTTGTATGTTTGATTTGTATGAGATATTTTGTTTTTATGTATACTTTTTAAAGAGGTTTAATTAAGTGCATTGAACTTACCGCGAAAGTTTGATTAAGTTTTGTTTCGTTGACGAGAATGGACACTTGAGCCATGTTTGCCGGTTTGTTTTCACAGGGTGTCTCAAAGCCGTTTGACCTGTTAATGCGTGATAGGACATGTAGTGTGTTTCAGGGTGTATATCATCGCTGTTGATTTTGTCGTGATACGACGCCGACTTTGCACGAATCCATAAATCATGTATGATCTGTTGGTAGTGCGCAAGCGTCGAGTTGGAAGAATAATTAGGCCAATAGGAGGATACAGATGGCGCTTTGAAATTTAGGCGGATAATGTGAATGTAATACAACCATTTAGTTTTTATTTTTTACAGGTGCGATAAATTAAAGTTTCTTTTATGAATTAATTCTTTTTATTGAATTTCATTCAGGTTACAATCGGTTATTATTTGCAACACCTACATTTTCATTTGCCTATAAAAATACTAACTCATCCTAACCTAATTTAGCTGCGTGATATTACACAAGATTTTACTCAACTAAAAATTCTGATTCATCCTCACTGAGGAGTTGCTCATCTGATTTGACATTAGTACTTTTGTCACATTCACATTTATCAACGTCAAAATCTTGGAGTTTATGCTTTCTCTTGACTCTATCCCATGAACTGGCTTTTGAGTGATAATTCCTCTGAAATAAAATTTTATTGAAATTGCAAAAAAAAAAAAAAATTGTGAATTTACTTCTACAATATTGACACGTCTGCGCCACAAATTAACAACTTTAGCTAACTCGTAATTTTCAGCTTGAGTATTAATGTAATCCATGACATCAGGAACTCTGTAATTTTCCAATTGAAATTTCAAATGGTGTATGCTTCTTTCCATTTTAGTAACTTCCTGCAATTGTATGAAACATTGAATTTGATGTTTAATAGATAGTGTTAATAGCTTTACATCAGTAGCTTGTACAATTTCATTTTCAAGATTTTTTAAATTCTCATGTTGCACTGTAAATTGCACTCTCATTTCTTTTTCTTGGTCCAGTAATTGCTTCAACTTCATCTACATCATTAACAAAAAAGTTAATACTCGATGCAATTAAATGCTTATTATTAACCTTTTGCTGTCCAAGTAATTGCAGATTCACAGACATGAGGTATTTAACTTTGAGCAATGCGAGGTTCCTATCTTCAACTTTTTCCCCGTAAAGAGCATTTTCTATCTTTAATTGGTCGTAATCAACTTCTCGTAAAGTATCGCCCAGTTCTTCTTTCTAATGAATTTTCTTAATCGATTAAAAAATTTCTAATTAAATTAAATTAATTTACCTGTCTTAGTTGATCCTCTATTCTTTTTTCCAGGGCTAGTAAGGTAGAACGGTACAACCGACACCGTTCCAATTGAATGTCCTATTGCCAGTATTGATATATTTGATATTTAACAAAACCAATTTCTACCTGGGGCAATGGGGGCGCTGCAAAAAGCGCCACTATTGTTCTAGGTAGCGGGAAATTGTGGTATTAAAATTACTTTGCCTCTAATGCTCCGTTTGAAATACAGAAGAACTTTCTCCAGCATCACTTTTCCAGTCGATATATTAATTCCATCTGAAGCCACATCTTGGTCGAAAGCTTGCTTGTCCTGTTGTACGTCGTGCTGACTCAATAATACTTCCTCAAATTTAACCTATACAAAAAAATAAATTAAATTTTAACATGGTAAAAACAATAATTTGAGCATACCTTATATGGTATAATTGCTCGGTACCAATTGTGATGAAGCACAATTATTTTTTCTTTGATAAGTCTAATTTCATTTGCAGCAATTTCGCATTTTTCTTCAATTCCCAGTTGAGATTTCATTTCCAAGAAAGAAGAAATGCTTGTAGAGAAGTCGGTCAATCCAGAAGTCTCAGACGTGGGTGGAATTTTGCCTTTAGTTTTTTCTAGTTTAGGCGCTTCAGGACCAGCTCTGTGGTCTTTTTGCTGTAAACTTATCATGTATCTCTCCAATAAAACATTTTCTTTAGCTATATGGTCCCTGCTCTCTCTGTATTAATTGATAAATTAGTAAAAGAAATAATGGATAACATTAGCAAATATTATACGATGTCTCTTGAATTAGTTTGCACAATTCCAAATAAGAAAAGTTAAATAAATCTTCTTCAGCTAATTCACCAGGATGAAGTTTTTGTTCAGCAGTTTCAGACATGTTTTTTTGTTCAGCAGTTTGAGAGATGTTTTTTTGTTCAGCAGTTTCAGACATGTCTTTTTGTTCAGCAGTTTCAGACATGTTTTTTTGTTCAGCAGTTTCAGACATGTTTAATTTGTAATGAAACGGTCATTAGGATTAAATGTAAAATTAATAACGTATAACCAAGAATATATAGAATGTTATTCTATATACTCTTGGTATAACACTTATGAGACTTATAAATTTAAGAAAAGAGTTTAGTGTTGTTTATAGGCAATCGAGAATGTAAGATAATGAAGGAAACAATGGGACAGTACCACATGTAAGATTAAAAGAAGCATTCTGGGTAATTTTGTCAAAAAATGGCGTATTGTAAGTTTTACCCAAACAATGCAATGCGTTATTATCTTGGAGCCCACATTATCACGAATGAATTTTTTACCAACTTCTCAGTGTCTGATTCTGATATGATCGTTCGGAAAAATAATTGTAGAGACGTTTATTAGTAAAAATAATTTTATTTTTCTGTCAGGGCGTTAGAGAAATTTAATTCTGTACATCCAAGGCAGTACAGAATAAAATTTTCCGCTCTTCAGGAAATTATAAACCTCTTCTAGCAATCACACTTTGCTTTTTGTAGTGGCATTTTTTGCCTTCTCTTCAGGATATTATAAACCACTTCCAGCGATCACACTTTGCTTTTTGCAGCCATTTTTGCCTGTTTAAGGCAATTGCGTTTGGTTTTCTTTATGGGCTACAGAACTATCAATTAACCCAGAACAAATTTCCATTAAAGCTGGTTCATACCTGGGTAACATTCACTCGTCTCTGCCAGTCTCTAAGCACTTTTTGTAACTCGTACACTTTAGCTTGTACAGTAACGTACTCCATGATGTCAGGAAGTCTGTAACTTTCCATCTCGTCATGCAGTTGGTCGACTTGACGTTTAGTACCACTTTGTTCCTAATTATATTTAACTCACATTTAATCATTATGAACAATATTGCATTGTACTGTAGTTACCTCTTTGCATGCTTTCAACTCAGCGTCAAGTCGTTCCAAGTTTTCTTTTTGTTCTTGAATTTTTGATTTCATACATTCTTCTTCTTGGGTTAATTCCTCTAAATGCAGCTATACAAAAAATTATTAATTTATAAATGCGTATCACCAGGAAAAAATCTACCTGTTGTGCCCTAAGAAGCCTCAACATGTAATTCATATGAAATTTGATTTTGGCTTGCGATGCATTCACAAGTGTCTTTTTTTCCAAAGACTCAAAGTTCTGGATTTTCATTTCAGTGAAATCTACTGCACTTAATGCAGAACCATATTCCTTTACCTGCGTTAAATAAAAACCTTTAGTATGAATCTTATTTTCCTTTAAATATTCTGAACTCGTTTTTTTTCCTGTAACATTTTCTTATTCATAGCTTTCAAAGAACAGCATTCGAGTTTGCACTGTGCTAAAGAGCCTTCCTACAAAAAAATGACAATAAATTAAAAATAGTTAAACATTTTATGGTACGGTTTATTTTACTTTGTGCTTAATACTGCGATTAAAGTAACTCATCACATTTCCCGCCGACACTTTGCCAGTAAGGCGATTCACTTTGACATCCCGGTTAAAATCACGCATATCTTGTTGCAATTCTTCACCTCTCAATTGCACTTCTTCGAGGTGCATCTTCAATCAAAAATATTAAAACAAAAAAAACACATTAAAAGAATCGTTTAATTACCTGAATAGGCAAGATCCGTTTGTGCCAATAGAAACGCATTTTATTCAGCCTCGCCTTCATTTTATCAATCTCAAGAGAAGCAATCATGCATTTATCCGGCAATAACAAAGTCGGGTCAGCTGACCTATCAGCGTGTTTTAACAATTTATCTTCTATCATTTTTGAATTGTAACCCGACTCTGCAAAGTCATCGCCTAATTGCGTAAATAATTCTTCTGCTGCCTTATCCCTGTCTTTCTTTTCATCCCCAAGAGTCAGATCAATTTTAACTTTTGAAGGCTTCTTGTCAATAACTTTAATTATTTTCGTGCGTTCGTGTTTTTCCTTTAAAATGGCTTGATATCTTTTGTCACTTTTTGTGGTATAAAATTCTAAAATTATATTTTCCGTTATTATGTCTTCGTTAGCTCGCCTGTGGAGGAGGGAAAAGTTGTGAAACAAGAGTGAAAAATCATTTATTTATCTACTTACCTTTCTGCATCAACAATGTCGCGGATGCCATTGGTAGTATATCTGTCAAGTTCTTCATCGGTATATCCTCGTAGTTTGCTAAGTGCCGAATTATTCATCGTCACTTTTAACACCACAAAAATAAGTATGTTAACGTTGGAGAGGTTGTAGAAGGGTTATGTTACTCGAGAAATGAAATCACGTGATATCGTAGTTGAACATGTCATTCAATTGTTGCGAAAGAACTAATGCGTAATTATTTAATTGCTAGAACTGGTTAAACAAGATCAGGAAGATCCGGGTTCTCTTCAGAGATCTTCCCCAATCTTGGTTAATACGCGAAATTGCCTGCTTGATCTCGGATAACATGCATTTAGCAAACATAAAAAAGAAAATTGACCGCAGCAAAAGCATTGAGCAAAATGGTGGTAGAAATTATCTACATAAACTCTTTTAATGCTACAAATACACATACCCGATTGGGTGGGGTGTGATTAATAACATACAAGAGTACATAGGTTAAACAATATTGTGTTAAACAAGCAGCGTGTATAACTGTAAACGACCTTTGAGAAGTCGTCTGGTGTTGAAAGATTAAGCCTCTGTTCAGCTGTTTCGTTAGGCAGTCAAGCACAATTTTTGTATTACTTCACTGATACTTTATGGGGCTTGAATTTGCCAGTACACGAGCGCTAAAAAGAACGAAAAAAAATTTTATTTCAATATTTTTTGCAATTATATGTAAAATGTGCAGCTACTTGCTGCTATTATTTGAAGGCAGTATCTTTAGCTAATAAAATTATTCATTTACATTTATTCTACCAATCACGGCGCAATGCCACTAACATCTAACTCGGGGAGCAATATTAAAGTAACGCAAAAGAATGTGCAGCGAGTTTACGCAACTATCCGCAAAGTTGGCGTAGAATTACATTGCAACTGCGAGTCGGTCAAATGAAAAAAATTATTGCCCTACGTTACTTTTGAGGCGCAAAGGCAGTATCAACGCTATTTCTGTTCACCGACAAAAGGGGACAACCAGAATGTGGGTTCAGCTCACTACACTAACCGTAAGCCGATGTTAAACCAATAAGTTAGTCATTGGTCCAACATTTTAGATTGACATTGTACATACTTCAGCAACAGACACTTTGCGTTGCCAAACTTTAACGAGTTTATTCAACTCGTAGACTTCAGCTTGTACGTTTACGTAGTCCATTACATCAGGAACTCTGTAGTTTTCCATATCAGTTTTCAACGTGTCCACTTCACGTCTAAGTTTATTTTTTTCCTACAATAATTCTATTGTTAAACTGAATAAATCGATACCAGACAACTCTGTGAGATACCTCTGTGCAGCGCTTGATATCACGTTCAATATTAACTATTTTATTTCTTCGCTTTTCAACTTGTCCTTTCAATACTCCCCCTTGTGCTTTCAGTTGATCCAATTTCTCCTGCAATGAGTTCAACCGTAATTACTCAATAATCAATCATACGGCATTGCAAAGTTTCTTACACGATCTTGTCTCAGCACTTGCAATGTCATGTTCAAATCAGTCTTCACATTGGAAACAAGTCTGTTCTTATCATCCACTGTTCCATAAGATTTTTTGTTTAGAATCTTTATCTTCTTGTAATCAACATCATCAATAGGTACAGCCAACTCGTTAAGCTAGTTAAACATTGATATGTTATAAAAATTGGCCAAAATGAATATAATTTTACTTTTTTTATTTGTTGATTAAGGTTATTTAAAACTTGACTTAAGTGATGTTGCTCCAACTGACATCTTTCCGCTTGTATTTCCTAAAATCAAGTTCAATACCGTCTAAGAACTTTATTTGACATCATAGAAAAATCATCCCATGTAAAACCATTACCTTCTTTCTAACACTTCTATTGAAGTAGACCATAACCTTTTCCAGCATGGTTTTACCTGACAAGACATCCACTCCACATTCAATTACATCACGCTGAAAATCATCTTGATCCTGTTTTAATAATTTAGTTGCTATTATAACATCTTCAAGTTTCACCTAGAAATAAGCAAAAATAAAATTTAAAACATTGTAACTTCAAGGTTTAACTTTCATTTACTTTTACAGATGTTATTTTAGGATACCAATCTAAGTGCAGTTTAGTGAATTTCTGTTTCATTTCTTTGATCTGGTCAGCTGCGATTTCGCACTTGCGTTCAAATGTCAAGAAATTATCTGCTTGCAACTCTGAATGTTTAGATACTTCATCATAAATAGAAGCTGAGTAAGAACTAGATTCGATTTTTCTCCCTCCCGGTTTGATTAAATGTGGCATATATGGCAACGATTTGGATATCGCAAGTGAAGAAGGCACGGCCTTAGCGGGCTTAGATGGGGTTTCTTGACTGATTGTAACTTCTTTCTTGACGCCAAATAATTCTAAGTATTTCTCCAGTAAAAAGTTCTCCTTGCGTAGTTTGTCCTGTTCCAGTCTATATTTTTTAAATTTGCAGAAATTGAGAATTTAAATATTGTATAGTACACATACCGTTCTTGTTCTATAAGTCTCATTAAACCCGGTGATGTGATTCTTGAAAATTCGTCTTCATTAAATTCAAGCACATCACTAGCCGACCACTTTCGGAAAAACATTATGAATTATTAGGGTTTACAACTTTTTTGTAGACGTTATTTAGAGTTGAATGTTTGAATTGCAATGTACAATACACTGTCCTCGTATTGCTATACAATTGTTTGATACAAAACTGTAGAAAAAAACATTGTATCAAAATTTAATAATAACAAACCCTAAATAATAAAATAATATTTAATCACGTTTCATTGTATTTATAACAACATGTCCATTTGTGAGATGTTCTCTGCATCTCATGAATTATATAAACAATACAACAGGAATTAAAGTAGCGATTCAAAGTATTATAACTTTGAACCTTGTTTTAATGATGTGCAAAAACAAATTTAAAAATAATGAAGTTTTCTTGCAGTGTTTGAAAAAAGTACAGCAATTCTGCAGTTTATGTATCAGGAATCATAATATCTTTTCTTGCCTTCAAAAGAGTAAAAGACAATACATCTTTCTTTTGATATTTTTTATTTGTAACTGATGCATAATGGGATTCTGTTTTTGTTTCGTGTATTGACATGCCTATTTGCAGGAAGTTATACCCATTAAATTTCAACAACTTTTACCACTTCTGCAACTGCAATGGCGTATGTTTCGTCAAATTATTACCGTTCCTGGAATAGGGAAAAGGTTTGGCAAAACACAACTTGTGACAAAGCAGGAAAACACTTAAGATTTTTTAAATTTGTCTATATTCTGCACGTCTTAAAACACATGGTCAAAGTGACTTGAACAATTACGTTCTAACTTTGAATGAATGGCTACTGAAGACTTTTACTATTTAATTAATAAACCATCCTGCTTGTATAATTCGTTGAAATATGAAATAATCAACTGAAAAATTATTTTATGCGTTAGTAGAAGGAGTTGGATATCGGGGACTATTAGAAATCACATGTGCATCTCCATTTATATTAATTTTCTCAGTAATTTTTTCTGCTTCTACTGGAGCTACAGATGTCATAATTCTGTAATGCCGGTTACAGAATTCCCCTATACGTGTTATGGCTTCTCGCAACATGACCTCAGGAACCGTCAAAACGATTCGGAAATAATGAGGATAATCAAAACACTAAATAAAACTTCATTGTAAATAAACTGGAATTTGTTTTTAAAATTCAGATTTGATAACTTACTTGACCAGGCAAGCAAAATACTGATTGTTCACTCATAAGACCAGTTAAAAATTCAAGTTCGTCATTAAACTGATGAAACTTGGCCATATCAATTGCAATCTATAAAAACTATATAAATCAATCCTATATAAATAAATATTAGTAATTATTTTATTACCATCATGTACATTGCACCTTGTGGCATTGTAGGTTTAAGTCCTGGAACTAAATAGAGCAAGCTGTAAGCCAAAACAGCGTTTGTCTACAAAAAAAATAAATTAATTTATTGCAATTCAATCTTTAATCGAATTTACCTCCACAATTTTAATTGTGTCTTCCAGAAATGTATCAGGTGTTTTGGTAAGAATGTCTGGTAATGCTCCCTGAACTAAGGTGTTGCAACCAATGATTCGTTGACTCAAATTGGATAATCCTTTCCTGACCTATTAATAAAAAACTTTTTTTTTACAACGAATGTAAACAACTTGGATAATCAAAAATCAATTTGAGATAGGAAAAACATTTAAGAAACTATATAATTAAACAAGATGCAATATCAATTGACAGCCATTTACAATTTTACAAGTAGCAGCAATAACTTGTGGCACGAACAGCTGTTATTATCACTGCCCCTAATAAGTTTAACTTAAGTTATCAATGAGTCCCCTTGACCTTGTTACGCAATGCTGTAAAGCAGAACCCGATACTTTAAGGGGCAGTTAACTGCGTCGTTAGTTTTTTTTATGTAATAAATCGTGACACATACTTCTTTCGAAAGTACATCGTTCCTATCGTAAATTAGGATCCAGCCCAAACGCCAACCAGGAACCATATATCTAAGAAAAAAATTATATGAAATTACATGTTTATATACATTTTGTTCACTAGTCACCTTTTAGTCAGTCCACCACACGTCAATATTGGCACTTCACGTGTAAGTGAAGCAAGGGGATGAAAAGTGTACCCAGAAAACACCTTGAAAATTTTAAAAAAATTGGTTATTTCTTATTAAAATTTCAATTAGTAACACTTATCAGAATTTTACGAAAGACTTTTGATCTTTTTGCGTAATTTAATCCGTTATTTTCAAATTTGTAATTAACGTGATAAAAACCGGTTAATTTTTAAATATTTAGATTTTTTAACCTAAAAAAAATACGTACAAAATAATCGTATATTTCATCGGCGATTATGATCACAAAATTCCGTTCCGCAATTTCGATTATCTCTTCAAGGTGGCGCTTTGAAAATACAGAACCGCATGGATTGGAAGGATTGTTGACAACTATAGCGGTCGTATTAGCGTCGATTAATGATTCCATATGCCGCAAATCGACTTCCCAATTTTTTTCAGGCTGAAATAAACGAATCTTACGTTTTACAAATTTTTATATTAATTAATTGCGGTTTTAACTTACTAATAGATTATACGATTTGCACGTGATTCCCAGTCCTTCAGCCAAAGTTCTGTAAAGTGAGAAGCCAGGTCTTGGAACGAGAATATTTTGTCCTGGATTCGCCAATGATGAGATGCATAAATCTATGGAGTGTGATGCTCCACTGCAAAGTATAACATCCTATAAATATAAATGTAGAAATTAGTTTATAAGCGAATCCAGGTTTTAGCAATCGTTCATTAGCGAGTAGAGATCAGCCGTGACCTTGATTTAGGAATCGGTTCATTTTTTTAAAATAAATTCAATCATCCGATCGTGTGACACTCAATTGGCAATTTGTTAATTAAATTGGATAATGTCCAAAATAATTAAAATTTCTAAATTTTCGTAATTATGTAAAGGAAAAATTCAATTTAGTAACCTTTGCTTGCAGAATTACATCTTCGGTAGAATAATAATCAGCAACCGCTTGTCTTGCTTCTTCATGACCTACGACAAAATCAATTAATTTTGTGATAATAAAATCTTTATTAATTGTAAACCTGTGCTAGGACCATATCCATAAAAGAGACCAGAATCAAGTGCTTGTCTTGTTGCTTCTTGTAGTTCAACTGGTGGATGCAAATTTCCAAATTTGGTTGGATCGCCTGAAAAATAAATTTTAATATTCATATCTTGTGCAACTCAATTTGATTATTTTTATTTTGATCATTTTTCGTCCAATTGTTGCAGTGAGTGATTTTGTTTGTCACAAAAATAATGTGAAAATAAGTCGATGGAAAAATTGTTGGCTATTCCATATTTACTAGTTTTTAGTATGAAATTTAATAAGAAAAAGAAATTGTTACCAATAGATAGTGCGATGACTTTCTTATCTGGATTTGGTTGCAAGTCCATGCAATCCACAATGGACCGTATTGGATTGAATGTATTTTTTGCAAATTCTGATGCCTGCACGTTCCATGATTGTCTTCGCTTCATTCTTATTAACCAATCTGAAAATACCTAATTATATAAAGCTGGTTAATTAATTTTTTCCATTGTTATTTTTTGATATTGCTTCTACAATACAGAAATATTGCCTACCCTTTTTTGACAACCGTTTAACAATTATTTAAAAAAAAATATCTTGTAAAAAGACTTTCGTTGATAACCTTAAGTTTCAATTTTCATTTGATTAAACTTCCAATTTGATAAACTTTAATAATTATTAAATATAAGAGAAAAAGATTTACGCTTGTTTATTAATTCCAAAATTATGAATTGGATTTGACACAGTTACCATATCAAAAACTCGTAAAAAAAGATGAAAATCTTAGTTGTTTTTATTCCATCTATTTCATATCTAAATTAATTGATCAAAATTTTTTTTTATATGGAGTTTTATATGAATTTTAGATATTTATCGCTTATCCTCTAATGAGGCTCCAAAAATTCTAAAAACACCAATAGTTCATATACTCAAATTGTAATTAAATCAAATTTTACTTAAAATTACAAGTATAATTTCATATTAAAAATCAAAATTAAAATTTTCCTACTATCACGACCCAGTTAAAAAAAAAAAAAACATTTTTTTAATAAAACTAAAATTTAGGTATAATATTACTTACTTAGTAAGTGAGTTGCAATGATGTGAAATAAGCGATTTTCAATTTCTTAATGAAATGAAAATGAACTCCTGAAATAAAGTCTTGGTCGGCTCTCATTTATTAGCAAAAGAATGATGATTGAGATGTGTTGCAGCATCTTTGTAACAGGTGTCAATCATCGAATAGTTCTCAACTCCTCATTGGTCTATTCCAGAGGCGCGTTGATACAACACGTGACAGACCTTCACCAGTATAGGTCACAGTGATAACGACCACAAATTTTACTTAATAAATTTTTGGCACTATACCAGTATAAGAAATTTAAATCTGCGATATTAAAAAAAAATTCCAATAGGTTTTAAAACCGATAAAAATATTTATAATTATAAAACAAATTAAAGTACAAATAAATGAACATTAAAGTTAAATTTTGCCACTAGATGACATCAATAAAAGCGACTTGCCAAAATACATTTTCGCTACACCAGGCTGCGCTTGGAGCAAACAAGTTTGAGATTTAAAAAAAAAACTCATCTTTTTTTCACATACTGAAAAGTCACAAATTACACATTAAACTAAAAAAATTGTACTTAAGGTGTATTTACCAGAGAGATCATAACATTGATGTCATATATTGCATTAGTTTCATTGTTAGTCTGTAGTCACCTCACCTCGTTGCACCTCTGTTGGATTACCTCTTTAAGTTCGCTTCTGCAGAAAATAAAATAAAAACCAACATTTATTACACTGGCATGATAACTAAATCGAGACTTTTGCTCCAGGCGTCATCTGGTGGCAAAAAAGAAGTTTTGGTTGAATCTCACTTTCTTCAACTTATGAAAATATAAAATATTCGACAACAATATTTTATTGAGTGCTGATCCAGTTAGATTAAAATTTCGGTCTTTCAATTCCAACATAAAAAAACACTAATTTAAAATAAAAAATTCAAACTGGATACAACTTTTCTCTTCGATTACATGGAATGCTATATAAAAATACTTATCAGCTTAAAATTGCAACATGTGGCAATTAATATTCAAATGAAAAATGAAAGGAACGAAAAAATTATAAGTTTTCAATGAATTTTTTTAATACGTGGACATGACAAAAAAAACCTGGGCTATACCTCATCCTAAAGTTTTAACATTTTGAATTTTTTTCCATCAAAAGTTAAAAATAAAAAATACAGAAAACGACTAATTATACCTTAATATTAAGATTTTTAATTTTACTTACATTTATATAAAACAATCACTACAAAAAAAGTGATTACTTTTGCTCATTACAAGCTTTCAGTGTCAAACAGAAAAAGTCTTCAAATTAATTAATTAAATGGTTTAAAATGTGAGTCAAATTTTTTTTTTTTTCAAAATACTTATTCACAAGATTATATTAAAACAAAAGAAATAATAAAAAAAAAGTTTTATAACCTATAAAAACTTGCCTCACATTTCACCATGGTCAAACTTAAATTCGTATTAAATTAAACTAATTAAAAATTATGGTAAAACATACAAAAAAATTATATCGAGATAATTTGTTTAACCATTTTTAAATACATATTTTCCCTTTTCTTTAAAAAACACAAATAAGACCAAAGAATTACACTTTTAATTATTTAATTGTTTTTAAACGAAGACGAGGAGCAAATTTCTTCTTATCCTAGATGCCTAAAATCATTTCTCAGCCACGCAAAGACGTACAAAGAAAAATTAGCCCGCCAATCAGCGCGGGGAATTTAATTGGTGATAGGAGGTGAAGAGGCAAATGAAAAATGCGTTGTGTTGTGTTGCTTTCAGCTGCTGTCCACGCATCAAAGTTCGTTAAGATTGAGTGGTCGCACTGGGAATTGTTGTTGTAACACTCGAGTTGACAATGGGTGAGCCTTGGACACCACTCACCGAATTGACAAGACTAGGATCCCCTAGTTAAATAAAACAATTAAACAAACGGAATAAAAAAAATTTAAAGAGGTCTCAAACCTTTTTGACAAGTTGATTTGACAATAAAGCTACGAATGGGAGCTGTTCTTTGGTAGCCATGTTCGGCCAACCAACGAAATTAAAGGCCTCACGTAGATGTGAGAATGGGAATTCATGACCTCAAATACCAAAAGGGAGCTCATTCGGTGGCTCATTAGGACCTAAAGCTGTATTAATAAACAGTTTGTATGTCTTGATTTAAGAATACCGCAAGTAAGGACTTACAATTTGTATAGAATTTGCCTTTATACATCGTGTAAATTGTATTCATTCATTTTTTTTTGGGTAAGAATGACTTAGAGAATTGAAATGGTCATTCCGTAATTAGTCAATACATAAAATCGTGATCTTATTAAGTACAAGTACAGTAAAAGTAAATGTCAGTACAATTAGGGAGTGTAAAAACCCGGATTGTTTAGGTGTACCTAATGTTTATTAAATTTAAGTATAAAACTTAAAAAACCAAATTCCCATTCTGAATTTATTCAATGTAATGTTTGAACTATTTGAGGTGAATTATATAGGTTCTGAAATGTTTTACATGCCCATACAAAGCCACCGCATTATTCCCTCCTTACATCACCCGCTAAACAAATAGTTTCTACAATTCTTATCGTTTGCGCCGAGCTAATTTTCGTATTCAATCAACTTGTCTTTAAGGATTGCATACCCTTTAAATATTCTATAACTGTAAATAAAAAAAATAAAAATTGGCCCCAATTTAACTTATCCAAAATAATAAGCACCAAAATAAAGCCAATTTGTATATTTTTAATTCAATTAAACGACATAAGTTTTAACAATTACATGTTTTAAACAATATTTTAAAAAAAAATATACCCATAATTGGCAATTTAAATTCACGACTTCACTTTAGTATAAAAGTTCGTAGACATTCCTATATTCGTCAATGACAATTAAAAGTAAATTAAAGAGGAAACTTAAATGTCTTTACCTTCAAACATTTACTCACCTACTGACCCCGTAGCAGGCAAAGGGGTAGGTGAGCTGTGACCTGACATTGTCGTCAATCGTCCTTGTTCTTTTACTATCGGATCTAAAATTAAAATAACATTTAATCACTCCAAAACATACTAAAAAATTTATTTTATTGTTTTAATATACAGAAATATGGATGGTCCATGGCTTCGCGAGCTGTGAGTCGCTGTTGATGATCATAGCGAAGCAATTTATCCAAAAAGTCCAGCGCTTCTGGACTCACCAAATGCTGGTTTTCACCATGCACAAACCTTTCCCAACGTTTTCTTGAATGCCTAAATATTTACATATTTTTCTTTTATATGATTGCATTTAGAACTGAAGTTAATTATAATCGCACCTGCCGAGAATGTCATTGAACCTAGGATCGAGTTCAATTTGGTATTTATCCACATACTCAAATAGCTCCTCGGTACCAAGTACTTTAGCAATACGTACCAACTACGGAAATAAAAATAATTTTTTTCATGTTCTGTAAAATTTCTGTGTTGGCCCACAACAAAGAGTTAGCGCACTAAGACAATGTCTGAGATCAAATTGAAATTTTCAAATGAATTTATATTAAAAATTAAAATTTTTTTCTTCTTGCTAATCCAAAGAAACATAGCACTGCTAACACTGAAGCGGGGATAACACTGAATTTCATAGTAATTTTATTACTTGGTCATAGTTGTCATGACCATGGAAAAAAGGTTCCTTCCTGAATATCATGCTGGCTAACATGCAGCCTAAACTCCACATGTCCAGTGAATAATCATACATCTTGAAAAAGAATTAAAACTTATTAAATCAACTCAAATAACTTTCAAGATTTCTATGTACCTGATAATCTACTAAAAGTTCTGGTCCTTTAAAATACCTAGATGCCACACGCACGTTATATTCTTGTGCTGGATGATAAAATTCTGCTAAACCCCAATCTATGAGGCGCAGCTGAAATAAATATTCAATTTAGTAAATTAAAGGGGCAGTTGACCATTTTGTAAGTGAGTTTAAAATGAATATTTTTTTCATCATTTCACATCATATACAAAGATAATATCATTAATTTTGTACCTTTAACTTAATATTAAAATAAACTTGCAATCAAGCGACTAAAAACTCCCTCTGTAGTCAAGTAATGTTAATAGTAAATTTTAAATTCACTTGTAAAAATGTTTAGAATTCTTTTCCTAAACTTACTTTCCTAGTTTCATGATCAATCATGACATTATGAGGTTTTACATCTCTATGCATGATGCCCATGCTGTGGCAGTAATCCAAAGCCTTAATGAAAAACCAAAATTAGCATCATAAATCATTAAATTCAATCCTCTTTTTCCTTCAAAACTACATTACTCAATAATTTCTTACCTTCAACAACTCGTAGAGGTAATACCTGATGTCAAAATCTGTTAAAGTCTGATACAGTTGCTGAAAGACACGCAACAATTACATTTAACAGTCAATAAATAGAAAATTACTTCAATTTACCTTAAAATCTGTGTTGTTAACATGTTCAAATATTAGCGCGGGTGTTCGAGACTACAATTTTAACAAAATTAAGTTATAGATAAGTTTAATATAAAATCAACTCACCACGGCATCTTTAACAACAGCTTGCAACGTAATGATATTTGTACCTCCTCTTAAATTTTCTAAGATTTTAATCTCACGTTTGATTTTCTTCTTTTTAACAGGCTGAAAAAATTAATAATTTATTAATACATTTCTTTAAAACATTAAAATGCCATTCGAGTTTTCTTCAATGACAAATGTCAACCAATTTGTCCAGGAAAGAAAAATCGATTCACAAGTGTCGAATTGCATTTTTGCCTTTCCTTATAATCTATAATTACCTTAAGAATTTTAACTACACATTTTTCATTATTTGTTATATTGATAGCCTCAAAGACTTCACTGTATTTTCCTCGGCCCAATTTCCGTACTAATTGATAGTCATCTTGTTGCCTAGGTAAGTAGAAGAAGAAAAAAATGTTAGAATTCAATTTTTTTTTTAAATTTAAATTTAAATTTAAATAATTAAAGGTTCGCCCCACGTTTTCCTTTCCTATTCTATTTTTGAACTCGCTAAAGAAAATTACTAAAGTGGTTCCGCTAAAATTTCACACGAATACAATTGCAACAGGAAACATCATACAAACATCAACTATTTCACAAGTTGAATTATTCCACTAAGCCCTTAAGATTATTTGTATCTATTTTATACAAAATTCTGAATTTTTTAATGTTCAAATAACTATTCAAATAGCACATCTTTACAATTTAAGTTAGAATGTTTATCATTCAGTTTAGTTACCTTAAAATTAAAAGGTAATAATTTCATCGTCAGCTAATGGCAACATTTATGAATGATCACAACAAAGTGTTGGCAATGTTAAACCATATTTTCTGGTTTTTAATATTTTCGGTAGCTACAATAAAACGAGAGTGCTTTTATAAACGCTTTTCTTATAACTTACGAACTTGCTTCGGGATTATTTTTGATTCAACAATTGTCTGCACGTATAAGTTTGTAAGTTAAAATAATCTTCGTAAGTCAGTAAGAGATTGTGGAATAGCGTGATTACATTACTCCTTGCCGCTAACACTATCTGACAATGAAAAGCAATGTTAGCGATATTGAATAACGTTATCGCAGCCGTTGCACTACCTCCGTAGTTTCCTCTCGTAACTCACGAACGTCAATACTTTAAGATAAGCATTTACCTTTATCATGAGAGTTACATTAAGGTTTTTCATAAATACGACGATTTTTCTATTAAAGCGATTGTACAATTGTAAAGGGCCATGTGATCATGTTTTGATGCTGATGATTGGCCTAAACTCTATAAATTCTTGTAACCAACGTAATTTTTAAACCCCCGAATTCAACAACTTAAACAAGAAAACTATCAATGTTGAAATTTCAACTCTCTCTTTACAAGACTACATATTTTTTCAACTTCTCCAGTAAGGGAAAAACCTATACAAGGGCTTATAACTTATACAGAATGCGGATTTGGTATAAGTTCAAGTTTATCCTTCAATACAATTTCAACAGGTAAAGCCAGGAACTGTATTTACAACGTTTTGATTCTATAAAACATTCAATTATATAATAAACAGCTACAAGTAAAAACCATAATTCATACACTTCCAAAAATATTTTATCCTGACTTAACCCGTTACAATACAAACACTGAACTCAATATCACAATCATAAAATGTATTATTCATTTACCCCCATTCCACCACATGCGACTCGTAGTCCCAATATTCTCTGGGCCTATGCGAGTTAACATCTGCATATATTCTTGCTCTGCTTGCAATTGGCATGTCCGGCACAAATTTGACCAGATCTCTGATGCGTTTGTGCGCGAGTTGAGAGTGTTGAGCCAGAATCTTCTTCGAAATCGTCGACGTACCAAAAAGGCGGTTTCCACACAGCACGCGTAAAATGATTGCAAATGAAGAATAATCCCAGAGATTAATGTCTTAGAAAATACTGAAAAAGACAAAAAAAAATTCATTTAACTCATTCAAATTAACTCATGACCTACTTTACTCATCAAGGCCCATCATAAACATTCTAACACAAAAACAACACAATCCAGCCAATTTTTCGCCCAAAAAGATAAAAACCGTCGATAAAAAAATTCATTGCGACTAATGAATTTAGATTACAACGACTTCCGCTTAGTTATTAAATACATTTGAATATAAACAAGCAAATCACGTTTCTTTTTTTTTCTCTCCTTCGTATTAAAAAAAAAAAAAAGAAACGAGACCACGTTGGCCAACGAGTGACCCAGAGATGTAGACAAAGCATCGCTTAGGCCTAAGCTGTGCCTCGCCATGGCCTTGCCTATAATTGCCAACTGTATTTCTGTATCTTCCTCTTATTCATCGAGTCACGAGACTTACCATATTTTATAAAACGCGATCCAACACCCAGTAGAAAATTCTTAAAATAAATAAAGAGAGTTTTAAGAAGTAGAAAACTCTTTTTTTACGGTTAATTTATTATCAGTTGGCTTGTAGTGGGTGCACGGATCTTCTTTGTTTTAATCAGGATTTAAATGTTAGCTATGTGGATCGTATTGAGTTAATTTAAGGTAATTTATGTTGTAGGTTGGGGGTTTTCTCTTAAACATTGGGGGTTTGGGAGTTATGATAGTAGCTACGCCCAGCATTAAAAATAAGCTTGAAATATTGAGCCGGCATGACTAAGTACTGGACTTTCTTACCTCCTCATACTTCTCTACACGTTTGAGCAGCTTTTCCACTACTAGTTAACGTAATTTACAATGTTCGCTATATATTGCATAACACTTGGTTCTTTTCCTTCGTGGAAATGGTCAAAATCATTGGACTCTATGGCCCCAGTGGAGACTTTACAAACCAAGATGGCTACCTAAGTCCCGCCACGGCAAAAACCAAAACGAGGCTCATGACCCCATAACATATAAGAGTTGGGATTACACAAGGCCTAGGATTAAATGCACAGAAATAAAAATGGCGAATAGGAAGTTTTATGGCGCCCTTAGCGGAGGTTTTCTGAAATACCTAAGCTTTAAAACAGTAAAGTACATAGTTGTCTAGTAGCGCATTCTGTATTTAGAAGTATGAAATTAGAAATTTAGAACCACTTACAGATCATTTCTAGGAATATTAAGACCGCTCTAATAAATTTTATATTCATTACAGAAAAATTTTAATTCTTATTTATTTAGTATTGTAGATTTGGGATGGTTTGTTGTTGAGTAGGATAAGTGAAGTGATAATTTATAATTTAAATGAGTTGTTGAAATCAATAAAGTTTGTATTAAAGAGCGATCTCTACTTTATTTTCATACATCATAGCACTACAAATTTGTCTTACTGAATAACTACAAATATAAAATCTCGTTTTACAAAAAAAGGGAGGAAAAATAATTCTTTCAATGGATACATTCAAAAATAGCAGATACAAAATATTTTTCTCTGAGGAACAATCCCGTAATCACAATTGTATGTAGTATGGGATTTATTTGTATTTGACTTGTATCACAGAAGAATAGATATGAGGTAGAAAATTGGTTACAAAAAGTTCATATAAAAAAATTGTCCTTTTCGTCAAAATTTTATATAAATAACTAAATTATATTGAATAAAAATATCCGTCAAATTCTAGTCATTTCACACTTTACAAAATGAAATGCATTTCCTTGATTTAAATTAAAATATAAAAATCCTGAATATGTAGCGCTTTGAAATGGACATTTTACTGTTTTCCCGAACCATATCCCTGAGTAAAACCTAAATAAAAACAGGTTCATTCTAATACGATAGGACGACTATAATTACAACCAATGACAGCGTTGGTGCACACTATTACGGAAGCCGACGAGAAACATCTCCCTGGTTATTATCGTCAGTAACAGTACAAGAAACTGCAAAGACTTTCAAATTTACTTTCCCGTAACAATAGTAGTAAAATAAAATGTTAGTCTTTTAGAAGAGAAAGAAGCAAAATGTCCAATCCAAAGCCCCGTACAAATAACTTAACAAAATATAAAACATTTGATGGACCAAAAAAAAAAAGAAAAAAAAAAGAAAAAAAAAAGAAAAAGAGATTTTGATTATAATGCACAGAAATAAAACAAAAATCGACAAAAAATACATTTAAAAAAATTCCTGAGTAAAATCAATTGCTTAAAAACTTAGAAAATCTGAATCCTCGTGTTGCCAAAATCAACGACAATAACATACCCCTCAGGAGATACGCAAACCCCAGACGGTCGATCCATCTGGCCATCCTCTTTACCAATGCCCCCAAATGCGCACACAAAACTCCCAGTAGGAGAAAATATTTGAACACGATGATTCTTACTATCAGCTACAACGATGTGCCCGTCATCGCTCACATCGACCCCTTGCGGTCTAAGAAACATGCCCTCTTCCCCACCTTCCAACCCAATACTGTTCACTTCTTGAAAAACCGAATTAAGAACTAAAACCCGGTGATTATTAAAATCCGTCACTAACATTTCGTTTCGACTATTAAAGCAAACACCTCTTGGCGAATCAAACTTCTTCCACATATGTCCGTCGAACCCGTATTTTTTCAAAAAATTTCCCTCCGGACTAAACAACTGAATCCTATGATTCCTGGTATCGGAAACTAAAATCTGGTTATCAGAATTAACAGCCACATCCCACGGGTAATTAAACTGACCGTTATGACTCCCCTTTTCCCCAATTATACATATATATTCGCCGGTTAAACTGAAAACCTGGAGGCGATGATTATCCTTATCCGCTACTATTAACCTATTCGTTTTATCAACGACGACACCTGCTGGTCGATCAAACTGGCCCGGTCGGGTACCCATACTGCCGAATTTACGTATAAAGGTCCCCTGCATGTCAAATACTTGAATACGGTTATTACTCCTATCGGCTACTATAATATGCCCGTTACGGTCGCAGCAGACTCCCCACGGTCTACAAAGTTGCCCGTCTTCCGTTCCCACAGTACCGAACGACAAAATCATTTTCCCGATTGAAGAGAAATTACGGGAAGCTCTGACAGTGACAGTAAACGGGCTTAGCTGAATGTGTATGCCACGGATGGTTATGGAGATCAGGTGATCACCCGCGACTAATGGTTGATAACTAATTATAAAAGACCCAATTTCCTTGTCTGTAATTTCCGTTTGGAGAATCGTGTTTCCCGGGCCTTGAATTTTAACATTCGGTTTATCCATCTTACACTTCTCTCCCAAATGATCATTCATGTTAACCACGAAATTTGAAACCCGGTTCGTGTATGCCGTTTTTAGGCCTAAACCTGTCGCGTAACAATGCGGCGCAAAAGCGCTGCTACTCAGTATCCCAATGTCTTTAATATTCCTTTCTGGGGGCCTATAGAAAATATAATCGTCTTCAGTAGGCTCCTGCTGGGACTTATTTTTTCGGATGTCCTGAATGAGTGAACTGACAAGGTGTTGAACGGTGAATACTTCCCGATTAACACCATTTTTGAGCGACAATGCCAATGTATCGCAACTTTTTTTCAAATTGAGAAGAAATCCTTTCAATTCCTCCAACTGTAAATGCAACGAGTTTTCCTTCAACCGTCTAATTTTATTTAAATCCTGAAGTAACCCCCTCTCCCTCTCGTCTATTAAATTCTTAAATTGTCCAGCTACTGTATGAATCTCCTTAGCGACCATCTGCACCCTGGTCTCGATTCGTTTACTCATTCTCTCAGAATTCAAAACAAATTCTTCGATTTTAATCAAATCAGTTCTGGCTTCAGATAACAGCTGAAACGACTGATTTTTGTACTTAAGAACGGCATCTTTTAAAATCGTTATACTATGGTTAGCGTGAGCGCCATAGCGACATTTCGTGCAAAGACCCTGGCGGCAAAATTCGCAATAAAACGCCAGTGGTTCGTTGTCGTGTATGTTGCAACCATGATCGGAAAAGGGAAATGAGCTAGTATTCCCGATTGGTTGAACCGTCGAAGAAGTTACTTGATTAGAATCGGTCAATTTTATAATAAAATGCTCTTTGGTGAGTCGTACTCTATTGTGTGCCAAAAGACAACCATGGCAAAAAAATTCGTTGCATTCTTTACACCAGGCGGCGGCTTTGATTCCGTCGTTGGGGCATCGCGTTGTTGTATTGTCTATTTCATAGTCGTCGCATGAGGTTGAGTTCATTAAGTAATTAAAACAGTTGACTGGAACGTCGTTGCACAAAAAGTCGTCTTGTAGAGACAGGTTTTCGCTGAACGATGGTAGGGTTACGGGATTCGTCATGGTGCAGTGTAAATGGGTTGACCTTGAAATGGCTTGTTGTAGCGTTGTTATTTGAAAGGCCTAGAGTAAGGAATAAAATAAAATTTTAAAATGAAAGTTCTGAGTCAGTTATAAAGAGAATCGATTTGATATTAGTTACTGCTTGTGAAGTCGTAGTTTCATTCATCCCGGGTGCGTTGTTCGTTGCCCATGCCTTATTCAAGCAGCCATTTTGACCTTGTGTGTAGCTCAGAGCCGCAGAATGTCGTTTGGACCAATCAGCGATCAAAATGGAATTTTAGCTTCTTCAGGGATGAATCGTATAAATTTTGAAATATTTTTATGATAATAGTCAGAAATGAGTCAAATTTTTTGTAATATATGTAATTTATACAATAATTTTAATTAATATTTAAAAAATTCAGATGATGGTAGTACCTTTTCTTATCAGAAGATGGCATGTTGATCAATGAGCCAGTTCGTATTACAGTAAAGTAAAGCGTATAATAACTTTTTTTAACAAAGTATGATAAAGTTTTTTGATCCAAATCTGCAGTCAATTTTTAATAGAAACAACCCAGAAAATATTTTTCTGGTTATATTGTATATACTTATGATATAAGAAGATTCAAAGCTTATTAACTAAGTCTTATTTTCCTTTAACCACTTTTTACCTTTTCACATTAAATGCCAGGGCAAAAACACATGACATTGTCAGGTAGCGACTTTTCTACATCAAGTTTGACTGTTTAAGCCATTTTAACTACACAAATGACTTCTAACTGAAATTAAAAAACGTAAGGGGCCAGAAGAAACTTGGTTTGAACTTGCACTTTGATCAAATACAATGCAATGACGTTAGTTTAAATATCTAACTACAATCGTTCAAATTTTTAGCAATTATTTCCAATATTTAAATAAAAACTTAGGAGAAAACGTTGAAAAAATAAAGTTCCTTCTCTTTTACAAAGTTTCCTCTGCCCTCAAGGGGGCAGAGGGTGAAAGTACTCTGCAGAAACTTGGGATAAACTTTGGGAGTTTATTTACTTCTGATATATATATATCAAGAGTGAATAGAAACAACATGTTGTTACTCTTGTATATATTATATCTACGTACATTGCATAGCCAGCTCGAAAAGTTATAGAGGGGGAGGGTGGCAAGAGGATTATTTTTTTCTGGGAAAAGGGGGTGTCTGCCAAACAGCATTGTATTCTGTTGAGGGAGGGTAGAATAATCATCACATGTGTTTTAACCTTGGACGAATTTCGTCAGTTCTCGGGTTGGCTGTTCCAGGAAATGAAGATTGTTCCTACCTATGTCGGGGTAGACTCATATAGTGAACCCTTACAAAAATATTTGATCATATTTTGATCATTTTGTAATCAGAAATTCACTATTTCATCACTTTTTCATCATTTTGTAGTCATTGATGGTCAGTGCACTGTTTGATCAGCGCTTAGTGATTATTAAATGATCAAAAAATAACTAAATAAAAAAATTTACTTGATCATAATTTGGTCATTTGATCAGTAGGTAATCAGAAAGTGAACTTTTCTGATCAAAAAAATGACCATATGACTAAAATATGACTAAAAAATGATCAAATCTTTTTTTGTAAGGGAAAGCATTGCATCAGAAAAGTGTATATACTAAAACCACACACTAGTAGTACCACACAAACAAGGCACCTGCAAGGCAAACGGGCAGTCACTAGACCTTTCAAATTCATTCTGAGATGGCAAAATTTTCTATCATTATAGCGGCCAGTCACTCCTCTCAAATTCCTTCTGATATCGAAAGATTAATTGATGTGACATGTACGGTATTGCAGAAACATAATATACAACTTAAATGTAACCCGATTGACCCCTACGTATTCGCATTGGTACCAACACTAATTGCGACTGCAATTTATGGTGATAAAATGACTCTCTGTTTCCCAGGTAAATATTCTTTTTTTTAAAAATGAGGCAAAGTGTATTTACTTTATATTATTATTATTACTTACAGTATTTTTCTCACTTGGGAGTGTTATGTTAGGCTCTTGGCTTGTTAAAAAACCTGCATGTGATTTGGTTTTTAAACTGAACGTTAAACAAACACTTCATTTAGCTCTAATTGTTAGGGCTATTCTTGAGTCATACAATGACTTTTCCTCGGACAAAATTCAAAATGTTTTTACATTAAGTGAATTCGTCATGAAAAATATTTAAATTCAAAAACAAATTATAAAAGCAGTTGAAGATTTTTTGGAGCTAGAGCAGTTGAGCTTTAAAATTGGTAAGTTTTACTTTCATTGATGCTTTTTAAGTCCAACAAAGATTTTTTACCTTCTTTTATATAGGTACTAGCTGTCCTCTCCGGCTTCGCCCGAGTTTGATTGTATCTTTATTTTAATTTTTATGTTAGAGAAAATGTTTGATTTGTACTTCTAATAAAAATTTTTTGAATTAAAAATTAGAATTTCTTTTTTATTATACGATACTTGTGAATGATAAAACAGTAGAATTAAAAAGCGGAAATCAAATCTTTTTAACTCTAGACATTTTTTTAAAATATTAATCATGAACTTCCAGACAAAATTGCAATTAGCAACTAACCCACCTGTCTTAAGTTAAGTTGCGCGGACTTTAATTAGTAATAAAATCCAGGTTGAGCGAGCATAGTATTCTGAAGGAAGTACCAAATGCTGTTCAACCTTTATAGAACATTGATAGTTGAGTAGGGTAAGTGAAGGGATAATTTATAATGAGTTGTTGACATCAATATAGTTTACGTTAAAGAGCGATCTTTACTTTATTTTTATACATCATAGCACTATAAATTTGCCTTACTGAATTAACTACAATATGACTCTTACTATCAGCTACAACGATAAGCTCGTCATTGATCACATCCGGACCCCTTGCGATCTAAAAAGTAAGAAACATACCCACTCCCCACCTTCTTTTTGAAAAACCAAATTAAGCACTAAAACCAGGTCGGTGATTATTAAAATCCGTCGTCAATAAAATTTCGTTCGACTATTAAAGCAAACACACCTAGCCGAATCAAACTTCTTCCACAAATGTCACTCGAATCCTTATTTTTTCAAAAATATTCCAATCCTATCCCAAGTAGCACACAAATGTTGGTCTAACGTTGGGTAGCTTAGTTGGAACAATGTTGGCATTAGGTTGGCCCAACAAGTTAGTCCAACGTTATGTTTGGCCGCTGTCTCCAACGTTTATTTTATGGTGGTGAACAACTTACTGCCAACGTTGTACTGATGACATTTGCCCAACATTAAAAATATTTTAAAAATTTCAAAAAATAAAAACAAATTTCTATTGAGTCTTGAACCTGGGACCATCCTCTCCATCCGCCATCTTGCTTCTTTTATTACTTATAACTACACATTAGGTGGAGATCTTACCCTTGAGCTATGGTGCCTATAGAAATAACTGGACCATAAATTGCCTTATATAGTTCATTGCATTCCAGAATAAAGAATCAGTTTTTACAGTTCTTCTTAAAAACACTGACCACAACAATATAAGAACATAAAAACTATCTTGTGTAATGGTCATTTAAAGTGACCACTGGTCAGTTTAGAATGACCACTAGTCATTTTTAAAATTTTGGAATTTAATTTTAATAAATGATCAGTTAAGACACCCTATATAGTAGTAAACATAAAATTGACCAGTGGTCACTTTGCTGACCAGTGGTCATTTTTAAAATTTAATTTTAATAAATGGTCAGTTAAGGCACCCTACATAGCAGTTTACATAAAATTGACCAGTGGTCACTTTGCTGACCAGTAGTCATTTATTTTCAAAATAATTATTCATTTATTATATTCTAACTCATTTTGATGCAAAAGACCAATGTTGGTTTCAAGTTGGTTTCAAGTGGTTGGGCCAACATCTAGTAATTGCAATTGGCCCAACATTGGTTTCAAGTGGTTGGGCCAATGTCAAGTAAAATGCATTGGGCCAACGTTATTTTCAAGTAGTTGGGCCAATGTCAAGTAAAAGTATGTTGGGCCAACTGTGGTTTAGCCGACCCAACCAAAAGCCAACTGTTCCAACTATGTTCCAACGTTGATCCAACGACATGTGCTACTTGGGATGATTCCTGGAGTCGGAAACTAAAATCTGATTATCAGCCACATACAGGGTAATTAACTATAAACCTAGCGACATTTCGTGCAAGGCCCTAGCGGCAAGAGTTCGCACGGCCCGTTAAACCACTCATGCGATTTTCACCAAATTTCAGATAACCATACTTCTCGGATGTTACCATTAACCCTTACTTTACAGATTGCTGAAGATATATACGGTTTTTGCAAAATAAACTTTTTTAATCCGGAAATCTTCAAGAAAAGACATTCCAAACCACACTTAGGAATTTCACCAAACAACGTATCTAATAACCCTAATTTGTTGAAGGTGTACGTACATGGTTTTTGCAAAATAAACTTTAAATAAAATTAGAAAAATCCATAAAACTGGATGTGACGCATTAGCTTTCATGACGTCACAAACACCTGTAGACTCAAGGAAAAAAAGTTTAAAAAAATAATTGCATACAAAAATGTTATTTATTGATTGAAAAGATTGTTACAAATGATAAAACATCCAAAAATGTTTGCAAAAGCACATTAATACAAGTGGAAGCAAAAGTAGTTTCCTTTTCTCAACTGCTTGTTTACAACGCTGAAGTTTCTGAGCCGTTATTCCTACACTTATTCGTCTTCGGAATCATCGATTTCAATGACATTATCAATGACGGTATCAACGATCACTTTGTTGCTTACTTCTTCACAGTCATTATCATCATCGTTTTTAGATTCTTCACATCCGTTATCGTAACTTGATCCACTCGAAGAGTAACTGTTTCCAGCTTCGTAATCGTTAGATTCTCTAGAGCTGTCATCTGATTCTTCATTCTCTTCTTCTTGTAGAGCATTATCGCAAGCTTCAATTACTTTATCGATGTTCTCGTTTGTCCATTGTTTCCAGCCCGTCACTTTTTGGTCAAGGCTTTCTTCTTCGTTGTCGTTGAATAGACGTGAATTCCTGAAACTAAAAATCTTAAATCTGTTTTAAAATAAAACTTTCTAATTAGAAATTTTTACCGAATTTCAATTTCAAGCTGGTTAATATCCTCAACTAACTGCTCCGCCTATAAACCAGAAAATAACATTTTTGAAAAAAAAATTTTAATCGAGTAATTAAAAAAAAAGATTTACATTAAGTTTTACTTCATCTGCACTGAACGGGCTTCGGGTTGAGCCATCAACTATAAAGTTCAAAGTTTTAAGTATTCCGCTAACAGCTCCTATCACTGAATCTAGTCCTGTACTTAAATTAATATCCCCTCGTTCTGTAAAAATCTAAAAAAAATAAATCATCATCACTATTTACAAATGTTTGTTACGTTTCAATGAATACAGACGTCAAAAATATCTTCCAGAATACTACGAATACTACAAAATAGATAGTCCAGACAACAATTAATTGGTTTATCTATTGGATCCAATCCAGAACTTTTTTCTTCTCCGAGCTTAGCATGATCCCAATCCTACAAGTATAAACGTCTCTACAATAAAAATATCTTTTATAATAACCAGTAAAATAAATATTACATCAAATAAACCATCAAATTCCAACAATTTTTCCTTAATCTCTGCAATGTACGAATCAATCCCTTCTAAACGTTGAAATAAATTTAAAAAGAGTTATAAAGATTTTTAAAAAATACTTTTCCTTACGTTCTAGTTCCTTAATGTGAGTAAGTTCCAATAAAACTTTAGAACCAATGTTTTCAGGGCTAAATAATTTTGCAATTGTAATTTAATTTCATTCAGTAAATAATTATTCATGTATCATACTCTTTTTCGTAGCAGTGAAAATACTTCTCTACATCTTCAAGAATAACGTCCATAAAACGGGTCAACTTTTTCCAACGTTTTTGTTCTTTAAAAAAATAATTATTAATTATCCCTCCAAAACGCGTGTGAGTGTTTACTTATGCTAAAACTGTAATAGGTATCCAATAAAGTTTTGAGCGACTTTTCAAAGTTGTCACACGCTTCTAAACTGATAGTACTATTCATAATTCCTGTGTGTAAATTGTGGTAGTTAGTTTCAAAATTAATGAAGTTTTGCTCTGTAAAAATAGAAAAATTTAGAGAAAATTAAACTGGCTTTTTTTCCCCGCGCTTAATGTCTAAACTGACTAAAGTGAGGAAAAAAGTCAACCCATTCCATTTCTGCTTCCTGCTTTTCTGGTTGAGACGTTTCATCATCGCGCTGGTATTCTTGTTCTGTTTATACAAAATGAGAAATCGTTCTGTAAGAATGGTGAAATTCAAAATAATACCTGTAAATTCCATTTCTTCTTTCTGGTTTTCCTGGTTCTCCTTTTTTACAATCATCCATTCTTCGTTCCCTCCGACATTGTTGTCCTCAGAATCCAATTCCATAGCATCACTATGAGCTCCTCTGCTTTCTTCTTCTTCAAAGGATTTACTATTTCCGTTACTTGATTCCTTTATAGAGTCAGCGGAAGCTGAACTGCCCACATCTTCCGTAGAAGTAGTGGAAGTTTCTTTTTGAAACGTTTCATTTTCTTTAATTTTCTGGAATTCGTATTCTGTTTATGCAAAATGAGAAATTGTTCTATAAGAATAGTAAACTTAAAAATAATACCTGTAAATTCACTTCTCAGCGTCTTTATTTTCACACGAAGTTTACAAACGGGGTCTACTAAACTTTCCATCCCAGATATGAATGATTAAGAGTTACAAGAGTTGTAAAGGCGGTATCATAATTTTAAAAAAGAAGAGAGGAGTTTTAGAGGGAGAGTCAAAAGCTTGGAGTAAAAAGTTATTGGAAAATTAAATTAAAGCAAAAATCATACATATAGTTGGGGGTTACGTAATTTGTGACGCAAAATTAATGATTTGCATGGAATAAATTAGTTTTCTTGATACTGTTTACTTTTTTAAATGTTTTGTTGACATTTTATTCTTGTTAAACTTATTTAAATGTAAACATGCAAAAACTATATAAAACATTATTTGAACTTGGTTTGCCTTTTGCTTCAGTAAAATTTTATAATCACAAAATTAATAAAAATTATTTATATTTATTTTCACTTAATCAATTGTTTAAAGTAATAACATTCAACATTGAATAACTCTTCAATGCTTTCCTGCTAAGCTTCTTTATATTTCCATTTATAGGATCTAAGATCGAAAGTTCTAAATAAATAATCAATCACTTTTTTTTTGCAAAATAAAATTAGAAAATTTCTTGACTGCATCCCGAACACGTGTTAGTGACGTCACAAACATCTGTAGACTGAAGGAAAAAAAAGTTTATATAAATAATTGCATACAAACATGTTATTTATTGATTGAAAAATATTGTTAACTTTTACAAATGATAAAACATCCAAAAATGTTTATAAAAACCCATTAATACAATTGGAAGCAAATTTAGTTTCATTTTCTGAGCTGCTTCCTTATACAACGCTGAAGTTTCCGAGTCGTAATGGCCATTATTCCTATACACTTATTCAATGTTCGTCTTCCGAACCATCGGTTTCAATGACATTATCAATGATCGGCATTTTGTTGCTTTCTTTCTCACAGTCATTTTCATCATCATTTTTAGTTTCTTCACATCCGTTATCGTAACTTAATCCACTCGAAGAGTAACCGTTTCCAGCTTCGTAATCTTTAGATTCTCTGGAGCAGTCATCGGTGTCGATATCTCCATGATATCCTTCTGGCTCTCTTTCTTGTAGAGCAATATCGCAAGCTTCAATTACTTTATCGATGCTCTTGTTTGTCGATTGTTTCCAGCCCATCGTTTTTTGGTAAAGGCTTTCTGCTTCGTTGAATAGACGTGATTTCCTGAAACTAAAAGTCTTAAATCTGCTTTAAAATAAAATTTTCTACTTAGAAATTTTTACCGAATTGCAATTACAAGCTGGTAAATATCCTCAACTAACTGCTCCGCCTATAAACCAGAAAATAACATTTTTGAAAAAAAAATTTTAATCGAGTAATTAAAAAAAAAGATTTACATGAAGTATCACGTCTTCTGGGCTGAACGGGCTATTGGTTGACCAATCAGCTATACCTTCCAAAGTTTCAAGTATTCCGCTAACAACTCCTATCACTGAATCTAATTGTGTACTTATATTAATATTCCCTCGTTCTACAAAAATCTAAAAAAAAATAAATCATCATCACTATTTACAAACGTTTGTTACGTTTCAATGAATACAGACGTCGAAAATATCTAATAGAATATTACGAAGGTCACAAAATAGATCATCCAGACAACGATTAATTGGTTTATCTATTCCATCCAGACTAGAACTTTTTTCTTCTCTAAGCTCATCACAATCCCACCAATGCTACAAATATAAACGTCTCTACAATAAAAATATTTTTAAAATTAAACAGTAAAATAAATATTACGGAAAATAAACCATCAAATTCCAGCACTATTCCCTTAATCTCTGTAATGTACGAACCAATCCCTTCTAAACGAAATTTAAAAAGAGTTATAAAGATTTTTTAAAAATACTTTTCCTTACGCTCTAGTTCCTTAATGTGAATAAGCTCCAATAGATCTTTAGAACCAATTTTTTCAGGGCTACAACATTTTGAAATTGTAATTAATTTCATTCAGTTAAATAATTATTCATGTATCATACTCTTTTTCGTAGTATTTAAAATAATTCTCTACATCATCAAGAATTGAGTCCATAAAACGGGTCACTTTTTTCCAAAGTTCTTGTTCTTTAAAAAAAAAATTATTAATCATCCCTCCAACACGCGTGTGAGTGTTTACTTTTGCTAAAACTGTAATAGATATCCAATAAAGTTTTGAGCGACCTTTCAAAGTTGTCACAGGCTTCTAAACTGATAGTCTTATTCAAAATTCCTGTGTGTAAACCGTAGTAGTTAGTTTCAAAACGAATGAAGTCTTGCTCTGTAAAAATAGAAAATTTTAGAGAAAATTAAACTAGTTTTTTCCCCGTGTATGTATGCGGTTAATGTCTAAACTGACCAAACTGAGGAAAAAAGTCAACCCATTCCATTTCTTCTTCCTGGTTTTCTGGTTGAGACGTTTCATTTTCATCATCGCTCTGGAATTCGTATTCTGTTTATGCAAAATGAGAAATCGTTCTATAAGAATAATAAAATTCAAAATAATACCTATAAATTTATTTTTCAGCGTCTTTATTTCTGGCGGTATCACACAAAGTAGGCAAACGTCTACTAAATGACTCTCCATCACGGATATTTAAGAGTGTAAAGACGGTATTATAATTTTAAAAGAGAAGAGAGGAGTTTTAGAGGAAGAGTCCAAAGCTTGGAGTAAAAAGTTATTGGAAAACTAAATTAAAGCAAAAATCATATACATAGTTGGGGGTTACGTAATTTGTGACGCAAGATTAATGATTTGCATGGAATAAATTAGTTTTCTTGACACCGTTTACTTTTTTAAATTTTCTTTTGACATTTTAAATTGTCGTCTATTTTATTCTTGTTAAACTTCTTTAAATGTAAACATGCAAAAACTATATAAAACATTATTTGAACTTGGTTTGCCTTTTGCTTCAGTAAAATTTTATAATCACAAAATTAATAAAAATTATGTAAATTTATTTTCACTTAGTCAATTGTTTACAAATTTAAAGTAATAACATTCAACATTGAATAACTCTTCAATGCTTTCCTGCTAAGCTTCTTTATATTTCCATTTGTAGGATCTAAGATCGAATGTTCTAAATAAATAATCAAATTACTAAGTGTTCCTACACTCACTTTTTTTTTGCAAAATAAAATTAGAAAATCCCTAGACTGCATCCCGAACACGTGTTAGCTTTAGTGACGTCACAAACATCTGTAGACTGAAGGAAAAAAAAGTTTATATAAATAATTGCATACAAACGTGTTATTTATTGATTGAAAAATATTGTTAACTTTTACAAATGATAAAACAACCAAAAATGTTAGCAAAAAGCCCATTAATACAACTGGAAGCAAAATTAGTTTCATTTTCTGAGCTGCTTCCTTATACAACGCTGAAGTTTCCGAGTCGTAATGGCCATTATTCCTACACTTATTCAATGTTCGTCTTCCGAATCATCGGTTTCAATGACATTATCAATGATCGGCATTTTGTTGCTTTCTTTCTCACAGTCATTTTCATCATCGTTTTTAGTTTCTTCACATCCGTTATCGGAACTTAATCCACTCGAAGAGTAACCGTTTCCAGCTTCGTATTCTTCAGATTCTCTAGAGCAGTCATCGGTGTCGATATCTGCAAGATATCCTTCTGGCTTTTTTTTTTTTTCTTGTAGAGCATAATCGCAAGCTTCAATTACTTCATCGATGCTCTTGAATGTCGATTGTTTCCAGCCCGTCATTTTTTGTTCAAGGCTTTTTTCGTTGTAGAGATGTGTTTTCCTAAAAAACTAAAAATCTTAAATCTGTTTTAAAATAAGATTTCCTACTTAGAAATTTTTACCGAATTTCAATTACAAGCTGGTTAATATCCTCAACTAACTGCTCCGCCTTCAACCAGAAAATAACATTTTTTGAAAAAAAAATTTAATCGAGTAATTAAAAAAAAGATTTACATTAAGTTTCACTATATCTGCACTGAACGGGCTTTGGGTTGCCCAATCAGCTATACAGTCCAAAGCGTCATTTATTCCGCAAACGGCTTCTATCACCGAATCTAGTTGTGTACTGGAATTAATGTCCCCTCGTTCTACAAAAACCTAAAAAAAAATAATCATCATCACTATTTACAAATGTTTGTTACGTTTCAATGAATACAAACGTCGAAAATATCTCTCAGAACTCTACGAAGTTCACAATATAGATCATCCACACAACGATTAATTGGTGTATCTATCGGAGACGCACGTTTGTCATCCTACACAAATATAAATTTCTCTACAATAAAAATATTTTTTGTAATAAACAGTAAAATAAATATTACGTCAAATAAATTATCAATTTTGAACACTTTTTCCTTAATCCGTGCAATGTACAAATCAATTCCTTCTAAACGTTGAAATAAATTTAAAGAGTTATAAAGATTTTTAAAAAATACTTTTCCTTTACGCTCTAGTTCCCTAATGTGAATAAGGTCCAATAGATCTAGAGAACCAAATTTTTCAGGGCTAAATAATTTTGCAATTGTAATTTAATTTCATTCAGTAACTAATTATTCATGTATCATACTCTTTTTCGTAGTATTTTAAATAACCCTCTAGATCAAGAAGAATTGAGTCCATAAATAGGTTCACGGTTCTCCAACGTTCTTGTTCTTTAAAAAAATAATTATTAATCATCCCTCCAAAACGCGTGTGAGTTTTTACTTTTGCTAAAACTGTAATAGGTATCCAATAAAGTTTTGAGCGACTTTTCAAGGTTGTCACAGGCTTCTACACCGATAGTCTTATTCAAAATTCTTGTGCGTATCGTAGTAGTTAGTTTTAAAAAGAATGAAGTTTTGCTCTGTAAGAGTAGAAAAATTTAGAGAAAATTAAACTAGTTTTTTCCCCCATGTATGTATGCGGTTAATGTCTAAACTGACCAAACCGAAGAAAAAAGTTAACCCATTCCATTTCTGCTTCCTGCTTTTCTGGTTGAGACGTTTCATCATCGCGCTGGTACTCTTGTTCTGTTTATACAAAATGAGAAATCGTTCTGTAAGAATGGTGAAATTCAAAATAATACCTGTAAATTCCATTTCTTCTTTCTGGTTTTCCTGGTTCTCCTTCTTTACAATCATGCATTCTTCTTTCCCTCCGACATTGTTGTCCTCAGAATCCAATTCCATAGCATCACCATGAGCTCCTCCATTTTCTTCTTCTTCAAAGGATTTACTATCTCCGTTACTTGATTCACTTGAATCTGAACTGCCCACATTTTCCGTAGAAGTAGTGGAAGTTTTTTTTTGACACGTTTCATTTTCATCATCGCTCTGGAATTCGTATTCTGTTTATGCAAAATGAGAAATTGTTCTATAAGAATAGTAAACTTCAAAATAATACCTGTAAATTCACTTCTCAGCGTCTTTAGTTTCACACGAAGTTTACAAACGGAGTCTTCTAAACTTTCCATCCCAGATATGAATGATTAAGAGTTACAAGAGTTGTAAAGGCGGTATTATAATTTTAAAAAAGAAGAGAGGAGTTTTAGAGAAAGGGTCAAAAGCTTGGAGTAAAAAGATCATATATATAGTTGGGGGTTACGTAATTTGTGACGCAAGATTAATGATTTGCATGGAATAAATTAATTTTCTTGAACTTTTTTAAATTATCGTCTATTTTATTCTTGTTAAACTTATTTAAACGTAAACATTCAAAAACCATACAAAACATTTTTGAACTTGGTTTGCCTTTTGCTTCAGTAAAATTTTATAACCACAAAATTAATTTAAAAATTATGTAAATTTATTTTAACTTAGTCAATTGTTTAATGTAATAACATTCAACATTGAATAACCCTTCAATGCTTTCCTGCTAAGCTTCACGTTTCATTTATATTTCTTTGTAGGATCTAAGACTAAAAAGTTCAAGATTTATAGTTAAGAGTTGCAATAATTATACTACGACTTCTGTCTTAATATTTGATTTTATTTCATAATCATGCCTCTGGAGATTATTATTAAAGAAATTTTAGGCTCAAAATGTTTTGCAAATTTATTTTAATAGTTTAGTCAATTACATAGGCCAGTACACTCTAATTAAACATTTCAAAAATTTTAATAGAAAATTTTAGTAAAATTGTAAACTTAAAATTTAATATAAAAAAACAGAATAGTCCCCTTTGGTACTTCACTCTACACATTCTCGGTTGTACTATCTTGCTCGTTTTCTGCATCAATCTCTCTTAACATTCAAACTTTACAATCATCCATTCTTCTTTCACTCCGACATTGTTGTCCTCAGAATCCAATTCCATAGCATCACTATGAGCTCCTCCATTTTCTTCTTTTTCAAAGGATTTACTATCTCCGTTACTTGATTCCCTTATAGAGTCAGCGGAAGCTGAACTGCCCACATCTTCTGTAGAAGCAGTGGAAGTTTCTTCTTTCCGCTTCTTTTCAGTTGAATCGCAAGACGAAATAAGAGACTCGATGCGATCGCGCAGAGAGTCTTCATTATACGCAATTCTAAATAATATTGTTAAATTTTTTTATTAAAAGTACAAATTTTGATTAGGAAATGTACCCAGTTGTTTTCAGGAACGTAAATATTTTATCACGCAACATTGCAACCTAAAAAGAACGAAACTGTTAATTTTCTTAGAAGTTTACTGCAATTTTTTCGCCCAATTGCAGAAAACTACAATGCAAGAAAAGCACAACTAACTGCATGAAAGCCAGCGTGTATGCCCATAAGAAAACTGCAAAGAAGTGCACTAAGATTTGCAGTAAAAAAAATTGCAGTTTTTTAAAAAGTCAGAGAAACAAAAAAAAACTTACAATATCTTTGATGTCATGGGTGGAAAACTTGTTCCGGGTAGCGTGAAACAGCCGTTCACAAGATTTTCGTAGCTTTTTAAAACTGTTCACCATTTTTTCAAAATCGTCTTCCTGATAGTTATTTTCTTGTTTTTCAATGTTCTAAATAAATAATCAAATTACTAAGTGTTCCTCACTCACTCATTCAATACCAACTTTATAAACTTCATCTGGAATCTTATCAAGGATTCTATAAATGTTCTCCACCACATCGGCTAAAATATTTGAATCTAAGATTTTATCACTCTGGTCGTTCGCATCATCGAAACGCCAATCCTGAAATTAAGAGAAACCCATTACATGATTGCGTGCCGTCGTCAAAATCTTCTTACAACATATGAATAGCTCAGTTTCTTCTCTTCTCTCTTCATGCATTCCAAACAAGCCGGTGCAATATCTGAAAAAAGAAATAAATTAAAAAAATATAATTTCTAATATAATTTCGAAATGTCTTTTACTCTCTGATAGATTTTCTATGTCGATAAACAGCAATAGCGTCTTGAAAAGAACTTTTAAAGGACTGAAAGTTTCGAACGAGAAGATTTGTATATTTATTTAAATTAAACTGCGATAATAAATATCCTACTTTTCCTTATAATTTTCAAAATATTGAGAGACGTCGTTCAAAATATCTTTCATAAAGTAAGAGCGATGTTTCCACAATAATAATAGCCCTAAAAAATTAATTTCTTCTAAATAAAACCCTAAAAAAATAATTGTTCTAAATTTACCGCTTCTAATGGGAAAGTCGCAATATGTGTTAAATAAAGTTTTTAGTGAACCAGCGAAGGTTGAACACGTATCCAATTCCAATGTAATTGTTTCGCTGAAAATATCATTATGCATCTTTTCATAAGCACTTTTAAATGCGGTGAAGTCTTTCACTTTAAAAAGAAAATGAAATTATTTTCTGAATTTTGAGTAAACAAGTACGAAACTCACGAAATTGGTCAGAAAAGCCCTGAAAACACATCCCTTCAGACTGTTGTTCTGCATTTTCAAACACTTTGCGTTTTATTTTTTTATGCTCTAGTTAGAAAAATTGAATATAATTTAAAAAAATACGATAATCAAAATAATACCTTTGAACTCGTTTGTTAACTTCTGTATTTCTAAAGGAAGCGAATTAACCAAGTAATCTGCTGCTGTCATC